>CM059302.1:1570000-1577500 GCA_030340665.1 Neosalanx taihuensis
CCTTCTCCCCCCAGATCGTGTTCCATTTCCAAACTCTGAAGGACAACTTTGAGCGCACGGTCATCGACGACAGCCGCCTGGCCAAGCGTCCGGCTGAGATCTTCGTGGGGAAGCTGTTCAAGATGGAGGTGTGGGAGGTGCTGCTCATGTCCATGAGGGTCGGAGAGGTAGCCGAGTTCTGGTGTGATGCCATGGTGAGGATGGATCCAGCCCTCCTTCCTTCCCACACAGGAAGCAGCAGAGAGGAAAGATCTGGAGCTCTAAATGAGCTCTTCATTAGTGAGGAGGCTTTACCTCCTTCTTTCAGGGGCTCCGTATGTATTTCCATAAGTCTCATGTGGCTTCCTACACAGACGATTAAAAACTGGAAAACAAAGAACTATTTTGTGCAAAATGTTGTATGTGTGTGTGTGTGTGTGTGGGGGGGTTTCTACTGTGTATAAACAATGAGGAAAATTAATTTGCAAGTCAAACGAGTCTATTGATCGTGCTCATTTGGCCCTGGGCTGCAAGGGTGACAGGAGGTGACCTCTGCCTCCTCCTGTGTGGAGTGGATTT
The DNA here is from genome assembly GCA_030340665.1 of Neosalanx taihuensis. NCBI lineage: Eukaryota > Metazoa > Chordata > Actinopteri > Osmeriformes > Salangidae > Neosalanx > Neosalanx taihuensis. The sequence goes on from CM059302.1 coordinate 1,570,559, forward strand.
ACAGATCTGTGATTGGAGGAGTGGATGTCTGTCTGAGGAAGACATCCTGGAGTGATGTCACACAAACCTCCTCTAATGATGTGTGTGTGTTCTCAGCACACAGGCCTGTACCCCATGGTGTCGAAGGGCATGCGGCTGATTGCCCAGGGTAAAGACCCCCTGGAGGGCCAGAGACACATGTGTGGGATGGGGAACATGTTTAACTACAGCTCCACAGGCTGGCCAGAGCTGGATGAGCTGATGAGGGAGCCTCAAGCCCTCATCTTCATCATGGAGCTGATCCAGGTCTGTTCACACACGACACACACGCTTGATTTACATAAGCAGAACCTGGTGGAGGAATAGAGAGTTTTTAATCCTTTAGAGGCTGTAGAAGTTATTCAAAATATAAACCTGTTAATTCAGACAACAACTGGTCTTGGACACACACACACACACACACACACACACACACAGAGTCGCTAAAGTGTGTGTGGCGGGGGCAATATTTACCTTTTTTTCGTTCTGTTTCGGGCCCCTGCGTTTCCCAGGTGGGAGACCCCATGTCCTACAAGCGGGAGTCGTGGATGATGGAGAAAGACGAAAAGCTGAAGGAAGTGCCGTCGCTGCACATGCAGGGGAACGCCCTGGTGAGACAGGGCCGCTTCAGAGAGGCCTCCGCCAGGTACCAGGAGGCAGTGCTGCTCCTCAGGACCGTCAAATGTCTAAGTGAGGCTGTCCATCATGGACACACACACACACACACACACACCCAGGATGGCTTCACTGGGGCGCTTCAAACTGCCACAAATCAGACCACACGCCCATCTCTTTCCAGGCTTCCATTTCACAGCAGAGGTGAGACAGAAGCTCCGGGTGGTGTAATGGAACTGTTGCCCAGCGCTGCCAGTATCCAGTCTGCCAGCTCTGGGGCCAGCGCTGGGCACTGCCAGGGGGCCACACAGCGTCCGGAGGGCCCCTAGGTGTTTCATCTTCGGTGAGAAAACACCATGGTTAATTGAAAAGCCTGTTTTTCCATGGAGGCATGTCCTGCTGCTGCTCTGAGAGGGAGGTGACAAAGAGACTGTGTGAGTGTGTGTGAGTGTGTGTGTGTGTGTGTGTGTGAGTGTGTGTGAGTGTGTGTGAGTGTGTGTGAGTGAGTGTGAGTGAGTGTGTGTGAGTGAGTGTGAGTGTGTGTGAGTGTTTGTGAGTGTGTGTGAGTGTTTGTGAGTGTGTGTGTCAGGAGGGAAGACAGAGAGAGGAGGAGGAGGAAGGAGATGGAAAGGAAGGAGGAGTGGAGAGAGAGGAGGAGAGGTAGAGTGAAGAAGAGCTTCTGAGGACCAGACACACTGATCCTCACCTGAGTCCCAACACACTTCAGGCGTGGATGTTGCTGTGGCGACAACCATCAGATATGGGTGAGTGTGTATTCATGTGTGTGAGTCTGTGTGTGTTTGTGTGTGTGTGTTGTTTGACATGTTCAATAGCCACTGCCAGCAGGCTCCAAGAAGCAGATGGAGGTCATCCATAAGAACGCTCTAATGGAGAGTTATGAGGCGTGGCTGGGAGCAGGCCTGATGTGGGCCTGTCTCCTGCCCTGGGCAACAGCCACTCAGAAACAGCACCACACACAACTAATGGACAAAAAGTCACTAATGGCAGCATAAGGCCTCCTGTAAACACAAGACACACACTCACACACTCTCACACACACTCACACACTCCTCGTCTCTGGAGCCACCATGAAAGTAAATTAGTTTGAAGTGAAGATGTTATCAGGTGGAGGGATTAGCACACAGAGGGGGCACTGCAGGTCAGAGTGTGATTAAAGAGGGACAAACAGAAGCATCTCTCTTTAGGAAAAAGAGGTGTGTCAACCCAGCCCCCCCCACCCCCCCCCACCCCCCACCCCCCTTAATATTCCTCTCAACACAAAGTAAAGTGGTGGAAGACTGGGGACAAGCAGCTCAAAGGTGGACCAAGAATTACTACAAAGCTCCGACAAATCCCTTATCAAAGGGCAGACAGAACAGAATTCAGTGTGTGTCTGTGTGTGTCTGTGTGTCTGTGTGTGTGTGTATGTGTGTGTGCAAGTCAGCAGTTAATCCATGTGAATCCATAACCAGCTCTGTATGAGTCACACTTTCTAAAACAACTTAGTTAGTCGATGTTTTACCATCAACATTGAACCCACAGTTGTACACACGGTGCTGCTTGCTGTGCATTCAACAAAGCAGAAGAACACTCTCTCAAATACTGTCGTGTGTTTGTATACAGAACCTATTCAGTGCCACAGCCTGGATGTAAATTGAAGGACTGTGGTAGTCAATCATCGAGGTACACAAACATTTACTTACATCAGAAATGTGTACTTTGAATCATATGAAATACACACAGAGACACACACAGACACAGGCAAACAAGATATGAAGAGCTAACTGCAGTGGACAATAGAAGAGGCAGCAGAGCCTCTTGAATGATACTGCACAGCAGCACTGTGGACCAACACTCTCCACAGCAGCTGACACAGACTCTAAGGTGAACACACACCTACCTCTCAGGAAAACCATCTACTCAACTGTGTGTGTGTGTGTGTCTGTTTGTCTATGTGTGTGTGCACACATGTTTTTGGTAGTTTGATGCATGTGTGTGCTGTGCATGAGCTTGTATATGTGCATGTGTGTGTGTCGCAGTGTGTGGATATGTGTGTGTTTGACTGTGTGGATGTGTGTGTGTCTGACTGTGTGGATGTGTGTGTGTCGCAGTGTGTGGATGTGTGTGTGTCGCAGTGTGTGGATGTGTGTGTTCTGAGCTGCGTGGGCAGTGTGTGTGTGTAGGAACACGTCTTCTAATCAGGTGTGTGACACAACAGAGGAGGAGGATGTTAGAACCTTGAGCACCTCAGATCCTTCCAGATGTTCCTGCTCCTCATCTCAGCTTCCTGCTTCCTCTTCATTAGCTCAGTGTTGAGGAGAGCTTCCTGCTTGGTACAGTAGGGGCGCAGACCATGATTATCTCTCCTTTACACAGAGTTCCACTACTGTGGAGCATCTCTCTCCACCATGGAGTCTCTGATCTCCACAAGGCTAGGCTCTGATTGGTTCTGCGCCAAGGTGGGCGTTGACCTCCTCCCCGTAGTTCTTAAAGTTCCCCCCTCTGATCTGCTTATAAAGGCCGTTTGTACTGAATAATTCATGGGAACTTCAATACCTTCTGATTTGGTGAAGTCGGTTTGTTTTCCAGCCTCTGAAAGAGAGGCCTCGCCATGAGGTGTGCCAGCTAACAGGAACAGAGTTAACAGGTGGAATGCATTAAATCTCATCCAATCAGAGCAGTGGTCACCACAGTCTTCTGCAGACTAGCATGAGCAGTATAACACACAGCTGAATGAGGCACATGCCTTCATTGAGGAACCCTAATGGCACCAAGCAGTCACCTGCTGACAACACTGCACTTGCATGTCAGTGAAAGATGGATGACTCCTCTTTTTCATTTCTTCCAGTCACATAACCGAGTTCCACTGACCTAGGGGGTGGCCCGGTTTGACCCCTGACCCCGTGCTGTAGCTTCAAACCAGGGTGATTAGCATGTAATTGGAGCTGAATAGGGCCTGCAGGCTGGGGGAAATGAGCAGCTGCAAGGCAGAGCGGGTGGAGGGAAAGTGGGGCGCCGTAACGCCACAGGGCTGCTGCAAGGGCCGAGCTCCTGGAGAGGGCGCTCTAACAAGAGAGACAAGGGACGGGAGAGACAGCGATAGACAGAGAGAGACAAGAATAGACAGATAGAGACACAGAGAGAGGGAGAGAGAAACCGAGAGAGACACAGAGAGAGAGACAGAGAGAGAGAGAGAGAGAGAGAGAGAGAGAGAGAGAGAGAGAGAGAGAGAGAAAGAGAGAGGAGAAAGCCTGTGTTGGAGCTTGGCACAGTGGGTACCCAGACCTCAGACAGGCTCTCTCCCAGTGTGGGTCAGCCCAGTGTGGGTGTGGCTCTGCTCTGAAACCATTCCAGACATGTTCCAGAACGACCACTCAGTCATGCCCAGCGTGCCTCTGGCCCACCCAACAACCCCCTGAGAACATTCTCTAGAACCCAGAGCAACTCAGCGGCACACAGTCTCACACAAGCACGGCTTGTTAGTGGAACCACAAAGGAACCTCAGTATGTGAAGATACGGATCGACTAAAGGCACAGGCAAACAGGTCTTTGTATGTAAATGAGCCATGATATCTAGGTATTTTATGCAAATGTACTTGTTTCAGTTTCGACCTGATTAATGTCCTACTTGTTAAGTGCTGTCCAATATCCATATTACTAATCATTCCCCGTTGATTATGACAGACGTGTCCAATCAGGATGTAGTAGCATTGATTAGAACCATAATCACTACCACTTTATAAGCAATCAATCTGACTCTCAACTGTGCAACACACACACAGTACTGCATACAGGAGAGAGACAACCCACTGATACAGATCGATATCCAGGCAAGACATGAACGGACAGGAAGAGAGGACGGTTTGACTGAAGGTAGGAAAGACTGTTAAGAAAGTGACGAGGAAGTTGCCAATTAGTCGGTAAAAAGATAGCTGGCTTTAGTTCTGCCTGGTCTGGCTTGTCCATCAATCCAGCTGAAACAGAACCTTCCTCCTCCTCCTCCTCCTCTACCTCCTCCACCTGCACCTCCTCTTCCTCCTCCTCCTGCTCCACCTCCTCTTCCACCTCCATCCTCCTTCCCTGCAGACAGGCCAGCCCACAACTCCTCTGCAGTCCATATCTCTCTACTTCTAATCTTTTTAGGTCTCTTTATTCTGTTATTGGATTTCAGTCTGTTTTCTCTCTGTCTCTCTGTTTCTCTCTCTTTTCTCACTGTCTCTGTCTCTCTCTCGCGTTCTCTGTCTCTCTTCACTATTTCGTCTCACTAGGGTCTATCTGCAACATGCAGGCCATCTGCAATGATGTTGTTACCCAGCGCTGCAGGAGAGAATCTGTCTTTCACCATTTCCCCCCACCATCCTCCCCACCATCCTCCCCACCATCCTCCCCTCCATACTCCCCACCATCCTCCCCCACCTAGCCTCCATGCCCTTGCAAAACAAGATCCAGGGTCAAGTAAGCAATTACAGAGGCAAATTGAGTAAACAGGATGACAGCAGAATTAAAGACATACAAACGACACCAAGCTTGGACGCCTCCCAATTAAGCTCTCGAAAACGACCCAGCTTGCTCTAATCGTTCTGCTGCTGATGCAAATCTCTGAAGTGTAGCTCTCAAGGCAGCTACATTAACCCACATTATATCAATAATGAATAAGTCGATGTGCACATGCATTGAGGAACAAGTTACCGTGTGACAGTCCATTACCAAGACAACGGCTTCTTAATAATCAGCCAAGCGAAGGCAGGGAAGGCATAGGATAGTTGAATTGTAGGAATATTGAATTCTAGGAACATCGAGAATATGGAAAGCATTTAAATGTGCACTAAAGGAAAACACTAGCACATTAAAATGTCAATAAAAGATGCATGCTTATCTAGTCTGCTAGAATAACAAGATTAAACAGTAAAGCCAGTCTGCATTACAACAAATGTGTCGTTATTTGCACACCAAAACAATAAAGTCAAGTAAATACCCTGGTAAAAACAATGGAAAAGAACGAGGAAAAGCCACATGTCTTACAGTGGTAGAACACTTCCATAGTGTAAAGTACACTGCAGTTAAGAAACACAGATGCCAAAGTTCTCCCACAACAGTTAGAAGCCCACAGTCATTTATTGTTCTGTACACAAACCCATTTAACTGTCTCTGCTTTGTTAAGTTTACGCCTTTTTTCTTTGTCCATCTCTACCTCTTTCTCTCTCTCTCTCTTTCTCTCTCCCTCTCTTTCTCCACTTCTCTTTCTCTCCCTCTCTTCTTCTTTCTTTGTCACAACAGACACAGACTCTAAATCTGTTTTTTTGCCACATTGAAAGGCAGCATTTTAAGCATTCTGAATCAGTCAAATCCAGTATGGAAGCAGCCTCTTATCCCTTTAACTGACCCATTGACAGCCTGCATTTAAACCCCCCCCAGCCCCAGTGGACCTGTGTGTTAAGCTGCTCTCTAAGCTCAGGTGATCTTACCGGATGTTGTGGGACTTGCGTTTGATCTCATTCCAGCACAGGTTCATGTCTCCCGGCTGCTGATGTCTGCGCAGCCTCCCACACTCAGCTGCCTCCTCCTGGCCCTCAGGATCCAGCGTGCTCTGGCAGGGCACACAGCGACATCCCGACCACGAGGGCCGACCCGCAGCTGCGCGCACGCACACACACACACACACACACACACACACACACACACCACACACACACACACAGGTCAGTGACAACACAGTCGGAATATGAATCAGAATTTGTTTTATTCACCATGTAAGTTGCACAAACACGGAATTTACTGTGGCAGGATGGAACAAACAATGAACAGGACTTAAAAAAGAGAAAGTAGCCAATAACTAGAACAAAGGAATAGAATAGTATTATATAGAACACAGGTTATATAGAACACACAGGTCAGAACGAAAGGTATTTCAAGCTCTATATCCCACAATACACACAGTACAGCAAGTCTTTTCCTTCAAGGTATTTTTCCTTTATCATGCTCCATAATTGGTTTTGACCCAACCACCTTATTCAGAAGAAAAGTATTGGACTGAAGTGACTCTGGAGTCCAAGATAACAAGACAAGTCCCAGTGAAGGATCCTTCCAGCAGTATTTTAGACTTGACATGACACACATGAGCCTCCAAGGATCCCAGAAGTTGAAAACATCCATCCTGTTATTCAAGTCCATTAACCTGAAGGAAACAGCAGAGGCTACATCCCTCTCCTCCAATCACAGACAGGTCAGACGACCCTCTCCTCCAATCACAAACAGGTCAGACAACCCTCTCCTCCAATCACAAACAGGTCAGATGAGCTTCTGAGAGGT
>CM059302.1:1580000-1735000 GCA_030340665.1 Neosalanx taihuensis
CTCTACTCCCTCTGCTGCCTCTCCTCCCTCTCCTCCCTCTCCTTCCTCTCCTCCCTCTCCTCCCTCTCCTGCCTCTCCTCCCTCTCCTGCCTCTCCTCCCTCTCCTCCCTCTCCTCCCTCTCCTCCCTCTCCTTCCTCTCCTCCCTCTCCTCCCTCTCCTCCCTCTCCTCCCTCTCCTGCCTCTCCTCCCTCTCCTTCCTCTCCTCCCTCTCCTTCCTCTCCTCCCTGACTGGAGACCCACAGACACGGCAGACCTCAAATATGCCCAGACAGCACAGAGACAGAGGCAGACGCCCACACACACAGACAGACAGAAAAACAGACACACACAAACACACAAATACAGACGCACAGGCACACACACACACACACACACACATATTCAAGCACAGCTCCTAAGCAGTCAGAGACAACACCATCACATGCACACATCTACACACACACACATACATGTAACACACAAACACACCTTCACAGGTACACACACAGACACACGTAGGTTGTGTTGCTTACTATTGTTTAATAGAATGACTATACTATAACTGACCTGAACCAACTATAAATCAAAGCATATTTATCACACAGAGGCCCCATGCAAACGAGAGGAACATTGTAGATTTAGCACAGACCCAAATGCTTGTGCCGTTTTAGCACGTCGTTAACACTAGCCAGGCGTTAAACCTGCATTATTAATAGAGTTGACTGGCTGTGGCATTTTGGGATCACTGAGGCGTTCTTATCATCCCACAGGGAAAGCCTCGTCGCTAGGTGCTGTGAACTCAGAGACATGCGCTTCAAATCCAGCCTCCAGTCCCACGGTTGCCATGGCAGGGTTCACACCTCACTTAGACACAAACTGTCAGATGCTGTTTACAGGAAAATAACCCTCCGTCCTCCACAGCTCCTCCCAAACACTGCACTGAACCCTGGGACACTTCTGCTTCCCTCTCACACCCCCTCCAGCCAAAAGAGCCTCGGGCAGGAGGAAGAGTTTCCACTGAGAAGTAAAACACAGATCAAAGCATCTCTGCATCATCAAAGATAAGGTAGCTTTGGAGAGGGAGAGAGAGAGAGAGAGAGAGAGAGAGAGGGGGAGAGAGAGAGAGAGAGAGAGGGAGAGATGGAGAGAGAGAGAGACAGAGAGAGACAGAGAGAGAGAGAGAGAGAGAGAGAGAGAGAGAGAGACTGTCCAACAGAAAACAGTTAGCAGCAGCAGCAGATACACCATCAGTGGATTGAAGCCACCGTACTCCTAACGCCACATGCACGCCGTGATGCCATCAGCAGGTATCACACATCTCAGCGCTCTGCTGTTGAGGCTGACAGAGACACAGAGAGCTGCAGCTGGAAAACACACCTGGGAGGAGGCGGGGCTAAAGGTCAATAGAGATTCACAACCTTCAACTCTCCTTTTACACTGTCCACCCCTTTACACCCCTTCCTCAAACTGGGCTCACAGTTTTATAATGATGACCTATACTGTTAACATGTGATGTAACCATTTCATTACACTGTGTTTCTTATATACCTAAAAGGTTTGTATTGTATTGCTATGTACTTATATGAGAGTTATTCCAGCCGTATCATGAAGAGCATCAAGATCTTACCTTGATATGAAAATCCTAATCAGCTCAGAATCTGGAATCCCACTGTGTCATTCACACACTCCAGTCCTGGGGCTTCTTAGGAAAGCAGTTCTCATAGTGACTGTCTGTACTGCCTGGGTGTGAGTGAGTGCAGAATACTAGGTTTCATTTGGTATGAAGGGAGTGTGACACACACACACAGACACACACACAGAGACACACACACACAGACACCCACACACACAGACACACACAGACACACACACACAGACACACACACATCTCTAGTTCTCTGGTGAAAGAGCTTGTTGTCGGTCACATTCCTACACCTACCTGGTCTCTACCCACCAGCACAGAGAAAGGCCATCTTCTGGATGTCTCCCCCCACAGACAGCACCCTCCCCCCCCCCCCACAGACAGCACACCCTCCCCCCACAGACAGCACACCCTCCCCCCACAGACAGCACACCCTCCCCCCACAGACAGCACACCCTCCCCCCACAGACAGCACCCTCCCCCCCCCCACAGACAGCACACCCTCCCCCCACAGACAGCACCCCCCCCCCCCACAGACAGCACCCTCCCCAGAGACAGCACACCCTCCCCCCACAGACAGCACCCCCCCCCCCCCACAGACAGCACCCCCCCCCCACACAGACACCCCCCCCCCCCTCTGTGTGTGTGAGAGTGTTTTGACTCTCTCCTTCCTTAGAGTATCTGGGCTTGTGTCCTGTAGCAGATGTTGGCTGTGTGCCTGACGGGGGTTAGTGGAGAAGCTGCATCCTCTCTCCTCTTTCCCCTCTCCTTTTATACACCACCTCCCCTCTCCACCATGGCATCTCCCCCCCTCCCCCCAACCCCCCCAGCAGCCAGAACAAACACATCAGGCCTCCAACTCCCAGAAGCCACTGCAGCTTGTGGAGCAGCCTCCCCCCCCCCCCCCCCATCTGTAGCTGTCACACACTGCTGGAGTGTGTAGCGGGGGCTGCTGTGACAGAGCTCAGGCAGGCTGACACACACAGGGGCACACACACACACACACACACACACACACACAGGGGCACACACACACAGGGGGCTTACACAGGTGCCAGGTGTTACACACACATGGGTCAAAATCACAACTTAATATGCTTGAACACTCATGCACATACACTAATATGCATGCACACACAGATGACTGCCCACACACACCAACACACACACACACACACACACACACACACACACACACACACACACACACACACACACACACACACACAGGGGTGCTAAACCCTTCTCCAGTCTCTGAGGACGGGTGTTATCTTATCTCTGCATGATTGGTTCCTGGGTAAAGAGCAGGAGGGGAGGCTTTGCCATGCTGCACCACCTCACCTGGCCTTTCACCACGCTGAACGATTCACCCTCCAGCCACACATTATTATCCTTTGAATTTTAGAAGTCCTTCCAATGATAAACAGTAATTTTCCCAGCGAGAAAAAGCCGCGAAAATCCTTATTTATCTGAGCTTTGGCCCTGCTCTTGTTCTAAAGAGGCAGCTTTAATATTAGCTCCACATTATCATTACAATGATTGTCCTGTTAAGGTCCTCTGTTGGCAGACAGTGATGGAGGTTATTTTAACACTTTATCCACATGCTCTTTGTGTGTCTACTTCATCAGGTGAACAACACATCATGTTTTATTCATGGCCGCACTTCAACTGGTTAAGTGCTTTCAGGGCCGCGATGGCATGAGGACTGCAAACACACACACACACACACACACACACACACACACAACAGTGTGTGTGCATGCGTGTGTCAAGGAAGGCTCCTCAGTCAGCCTGAGATCCACAGGCCAAGAGTGGTGGAGGGACGAGGTTTCACATCAGTCTGTCTAGTAAGAAGCTGCCCCTCATCTCAGTGTCCCTGGCCAGGGTAGATCTCCACCTCCCCTCATCTCAGTGTCCCTGGCCAGGGTAGATCTCCACCTCCCCTCATCTCAGTGTCCCTGGCCAGGGTAGATCTCCACCTCCCCCTCATCTCAGTGTCCCTGGCCAGGGTAGATCTCCACCTCCCCTCATCTCAGTGTCCCTGGCCAGGGTAGATCTCCACCTCCCCCTTCTTTCTCAGTGTCCCTGGCCAGGGTAGATCTCCACCTCCCCTCATCTCAGTGTCCCTGGCCAGGGTAGATCTCCACCTCCCCCCCATTAGTTGAGCTGGAGACATCCAAGAAACATAATCAAAGGTCCCAGTCAACTCCTATAATATATTTAGTAAAGGAGATTCACCTTCATGTATTTGATCTAGTTGCTGTTTCTGTCTCTCCTCCTCTTTATTGGATTGATATCAGCTACCAGCTGAGTGGCTCTGTGAAGCACGATAGCCATCAGCCCCATCTGGCTGCATATTATCCTTCTGATACTGTACAACACTGTTTAAGAGCTTCAGAAAAATACACACTTCCTAATGCTTTGCATGTTGATTTGAAATCTCAATGCAAGAAAGAGATAGTGTGTGTGTGTGTGTGTGTTTGTCAGAGATCAAGTGTGTGAGTTACTGCTTATTCCCCACATGTTGAGGTCATACTGATGTCATACAGTGGGGTATTGCTAGTGTTGCAGGGGTTACAGTGTGGTTCGGTGTGGGTGCTGATGTAGCCTGCTACTCTGTGACATCACCGACTCACAGAGATGTGACTGATCTATTCACTCTCATATCTGCCATGTTCACACAGTCCTCTCCTAATAATACTGAGTATGAACAGATACAGTTGTGGTCAAAAGTTTACATACACTAGTGAAGATCATGTATGCCATGGCAATATAGGGTTTTCAATAAACTCTACAACTCTTATTTTTCTGTGATGGAATGATAAGGAGCACATATTTCTTTGTCACAGAAAACATTCATGAAAAATGGTCCTTTTACGAATTTATTATGGGTCTTTTGAAAATGTGTCAAAATCTTCTGGGTCAAAAATATACATACAGCACCTTGAATTACCAATTTGGTGATGTAGAAAAAGTTGTTTCAATCCAATTTGCTTTTTGGCATGGCCTCCTAACTTCTTACGAGTGATTATGATTGACTCCAGCTGGTGACTTCTTTCAGTCCATGTAAATAGGGCTTGTTTGACACATTCACTAGACTCAGCCAGAAATACTACAATGGGAAAGTCTAAGGAGCTCAGCACGGATCTGAAAAAGCGCATCATTGACTTGAACAAGTCAGGAAAGTCCCTTGGAGCCATTTCAAAGCAATTGCAGGTCCCAAGATCAACTGTGCAAACAATTGTTTGTAAGTATAAAGTGCATGGCACAGTTGTATCATTGCCACGATCAGGAAGAAAACGCAAGCTATCACTTGCTGCTGAGAGAAAATTGGTCAGGTTGGTCAAGAGTCAACCAAGAACCACCAAAAAGCAAGTCTGCAATGAGTTGGAGCCTGCTGGAACACATGTGTCAGTGTCCACAGTCAAGCGTGTTCTACATCGCCATGGGCTGAGAGGCTGCCGTGCAAGAAGGAAGCCATTACTCCAGAAGCGGCACCTTACGGCTCGACTGAAGTTTGCTGCTGATCACATGGACAAAGACAAGGCCTTCTGGAGGAAAGTTCTGTGGTCAGACGAAACTAAAATTGAGCTTTTTGGCCACAATGACCAGAAATATGTTTGGAGGAGAAAAGGTGAGGCCTTTCACCCCAAGAACACCATACCTACCGTCAAACATGGTGGTGGTAGTATTATGCTGTGGGCCTGTTTTGCTGGCAGTGGAACTGGTGCTTTACAGAAAGTAAATGGAATAATGAAGAAGGAAGACTACCTCCAAATTCTGCAGGAAAACCTAAAATCATCAGCCAGAAAGTTGGGTCTTGGACGTAGTTGGGTGTTCCAACAGGACAATGACCCCAAACATACATCAAAAGTGGTGAAGGAATGGCTAAATCAAGCTAGAATTAAGGTCTTAGAGTGGCCTTCCCAAAGTCCTGACTTAAACCCCATAGAGAATATGTGGACTGTGCTGAAGAGACAAGTCCGACTCAGAAAACCAACAAATTTAGTTGAACTGCACCGATTCTGTCAGGAGGAGTGGTCAAAGATTCAACCAGAAGCTTGCCAGAAGCTTGTGGATGTCTACCGAAAGCGCCTAATTGAGGTGAAAATGGCCAAGGGACATTTAACCAAATATTAACATTGCTGTATGTATATTTTTGACCCAGCAGATTTTGTCACATTTTCAAAAGACCCATAATAAATTCATAAAAGAAAAAATTTTCATGAATGTTTTTTGTGACAAAGAAATATGTGCTCCTTATCATTCCATCACAGAAAAATAAGAGTTGTAGAGTTTATTGAAAACCCTATATTGCCATGGCATACATGATCTTCACTAGTGTATGTAAACTTTTGACCACAACTGTACATCAGAGTGATGACATCATAATACAGCAGTGTGATGACATCATAATGCAGCAGTGTGATGACATCATAATACAGCAGAGTGATGACATCATAATGCAGCAGTGTGATGACATCATAATACAGCAGAGTGATGACAACATAATGCAGCAGTGTGATGACATCATAATACAGCAGTGTGATGACATCATAATACAGCAGTATGATAACATAATTTCAGAGCCTTTATTATGACAGCTAAAGTATCGCAATTCCTATCAAATAACAGAGGCTCTGTACAAGATCTTTGTTACTTAGTCTTGGCATGGAATATGTTTCAAATTTAAATTTAAATTATCTAATTAAAAAGACAGAACAAAGTCTCAAAAGCACAAAACAAATCGTGTTTGTTAGTTTGATTTACGGATAAAAAACGTGTTTTTCAAGTGCAAGTAGAAACGGTAATTAAACTGCGGATTAAAATGTCTCTCTTAATTAAATGAAAGATTGGGTCCTTGGTGAATGACTGCACACCTTCTGCAAACAAACAGGAGAGCAAATTACAAGAGAACTAAGAGGCACCTTAAAGCTTCTGGATCCTTCTGTGGTTACAATGAGTCTGTTATGATGTAGCTTCATGTGTCCTAACAAAGGTGTTTATCCTCAGTGCAAACAAGAGTCAAAATAAGATCCTGTTTTCCCTCATGAAAGTGTTATTTTGATGTGCATGACACTCTAAATCAGCAGATATGCACGTAGCAGCAGTGAACTCCCCAAACTAGAGTGACTGCAGAATATAAAGTCTGCATCAATAAGATTGGAGAGTGTTTCAGTCAACAAGCTCCACATGACACGATCACGTCTCTTCAGCGTTCTGACCAGGCAGACGATCCCAAGCTCACCTCGTCCTCATTCTGTGTCTTAGAGGAGGCCTCAGCCACCGTGCTGATGATCTAGCAGCACAGCGTGCTGTCGTTAGTGTGCTCTCAGGTACACATGGTCCTGCTGCGTTCTATAGAGACTGGCTCTCACACTCCACTCAGCCAGACTGGGATCTCATTAAAACAGGAGAGAGGAGGCTGGTGACAGGGGCTGCTGTGACATTTCTCTCTCTGCTGGCCCAGCAACACTGACTGGCCAGGCAGTCTGTCATTTCCTGTAAGTTGAAGGTGCATCTGGAGCTTGGGAGGGACTGGAGGCTGGGTGACAGCTTGTTATTCAATACAGAGCTTCCAATGAATCCATAAACTGACAGGAATATATATACGGTGGACTGTAACCTAAGTGCTTCAGGTTCAGGTCAGCGCTGGACAGCCAGTCATTACATCCACTGAACATCATTCTGATAAAGAACATTGATCCAGGGCTAAAGGCATGACAGAGAGAGAGAGATAACAGAGAGAAGGCAAAAAATAACATGCACTCATGAGACTGAAAAATTGATTGTTATTATCTACTGTTATTAAAAGAAACATGAGATTTGGTCGTCACAGGAAACATTAGACAAGACCGACCGACTCTACGCTACATCTGAGGGTAATTACTGATGAAGCCGATTATTACTGGGATATGTGAGCTGACTGCTTGAGTAAACAAGGTCATGCTGGTTCTTGTCTCATTAGTGGAATATGTTCAGACATAGAGAGATGACTGTTGGAACAGCGATTAACATAAAACAAGACAGGATGGTCAAAAAACAAGAAAAAATTATAAAAACTAAAAGACAAGCAGGGAGACACACAAGGGAAAGTCTGTCCCTGTTTGTGAAACTTCCCAGACTTTAAGTTCTGGTTAACCAAAATAGCAAATTACATGTGCATATAATCAGTGTCTGAGCTTGGCATGGTACAGATTCATTATACTTAGGTTTGAAGGAAAGGTAAGAAATGAGACAGAGAGAGGGCAATTTGCTACCATTAAATTACTCTGGGACTGGGCTTCAATGTGCTAATGATGCACTAATGATGGTGAAGGATGTAAAATATTCAGGTAGAACTTCCTTGCAATGTGTGAATGAGAGCGACGTTAACAAGCACCCAGTCCTTATAAAATCAGTTTAAGGTCTGATTCGTCTTCCACTTTCTTATTATTATTATATTCCTGAAATGTTTCACACATCCTTACTTTAATTTGGACCAATTTGGCCAGGAAGAGTAGGCTGAGGAGGAGGGAGAGGAGGAGAGGTGGAGGACAGTACGAGAAGAGGAGGAGGAGAGGAGAAGTAGAGGAGGAGGGAGAGGAGGAGAGGAGAAGTAGAGGAGGAGGGAGAGGAGGAGAGGAGAAGGGAGAGGAGGAGGAGAGGAGAAGGAGAGGAGGAAAAGAGGAGGAGAGGAGGAGGGAGAGGAGAAGGAGAGGAGGAGAAGAGGAGGAGGGAGAGGAGGAGAGGAGGAGGGAGAGGAGGAGGGAGAGGAGGAGGGAGAGGAGGAGGGAGAGGAGGAGGGAGAGGAGAAGAGGAAGAGACAAAGAGAAAACCAAACTGACATTTAACTGAGGCATGTAAGCTGGGCATCCAATCAGAGTGTTGGAAATGACAGTCATTGCAGTCTCCTCCCCTCTTAAAGACAAAGCTACGACTATCCTCTTCTGTATAGAGCTCCTGATCTTCGATGAAGAGGACATAAGAAAACCAAAGGTCATTAAGATATCCCAGATCAATAGAGAAACATTGTCAGAGAACTGGGAAACATGGAGAGGTCAGCTTCCTCACTGTGATGATGTTACCAGGAGAGGGAGAGGTGGACAGCAGCCTTTAGGCTGAGTGCCGTACTGAGACAACAATAGCACTCTGATTAACAATTACAGAGTAATTTAACAAAATAGCTCATGTAACCTTGGGGAAAGAACAAATGGACGATTTTTTTCTGAAAAAACAGAAAAATGAGATCTAACGTTCACTGAGAAGGATGAAGAACAATCGTTTCTTCTCCATTACAACCCATGGCCAACTTTTATATCAGGCCTAAGTGCTATTCCCACAGCTTAGCAGGGAACCATTTAATCACACACTGTAAAACTCACTCAGTAATCCCTACTGATGAATATATTAGAGTAATATTTAGCTCCTCCCAGACTTGGCAATGAGCCTTGTGATTTGCTATCTAACAACAGACGTCTCCAAGGCTTGTCAAGACGTCCACGTGAATGTGCCGTTTCCCAGTGAGTCACTGCCTTTCGTCTTCTAATGCCGGCTCGTTGGGAAGTCCCATCTCACCGCCTGAGGTCGAGGCTAGCAGAGGCAGCATGGAGTAATCATGTTCTGCTTTCACCCAAACCCACTGAGAAGACTTAGGGACATGTTATTCACCAAAGCACTTCCATATTCATACATTCAAACCCTATTATGTCATACGACAATTCCAGTGAGTTCAGGCTAGGAAGGTTAGCTCACTGCTGGAGCTGTTATCCCTGCTGAGAATGAGAGAGGACCTTTCTAGCAAAGCTTAGGTGCGCTGCCTCAGACGCACAGCCGAGACAAGATGGATAAAGTCAGCCATGTTTCTGCAGCTCCAGGGTACTGAGGGGTTTCCAAGAAACCATGGGAGGGGGGGGAGGAGGAGAGAGGGGGGAGGAGGAGGAGGGGGGAAGGAGGGAGGAAGAGAGAGGAAAAGGGAGGAGGAGAGAGGAAAAGGGAGGAGGGAGGAGGAAGGAGGGAGGAGGAGAGAGGAAAAGGGAGGAGGGAGGAGGAAGGAGGGAGGAGGAGAGAGGAAAAGGGAGGAGGGAGGAGGAAGGAGGGAGGAGGAGAGAGGAAAAGGGAGGAGGAAGGAGGGAGGAGGAGGGCGCTGATTAATAGGTCTGTCGGCCCACAATGCCAGAGGCACAGGCCATCTCTGAAGATCTATCAGTGGTAAAGCAGGCTCACGCCAGACAGTCCAGCAATTCTGCCAGCTCTCCCCCTGTTGGGCCATTCAGAAGAAACACTGAACAAGAAGTGAATGGCTGCCCTGGACCACCAAAAGAGAGCCTGTTCTCTACAGACAGCTCAGAAGTGCTTGGGTTCTCCCATCTCACTGCATGTTTCTGATATGAAGGATCGCTCTCACTTCAGTTACTGTACGTGCTGGCAGATCGACCTTTTGTTCTAATCTTCTTTTTGACATCTGTGAATGATTTAGGCGAAAACCTGTGTCTCTGTGGGAACTTTTCCAGTTAGGTCCGTGCCTTGAGAGAACAGCTCCTTTATCATGTCTCTAACCAGACTCATAAAGCATCCTGAAAAACTCCCCAGGGAGCCTCGCTGGATAAACAATACCATCGCTCTGTCACAGTGTTGAATTAGGCTTTCGCAACACGCATGTAATTAACATTTGTATTCTGGCTGGGGACGATAATTCATCTTGATTAAATGGAAATTGTACAAACCCCTGCTGAAATGCCGTCAGTCTTTCCAGCAAGGTTCTGGGTTAAACAGAACAGATAAGCAAAACAGAGGGCAACATATATTTGGGGGGGGGGAGGAAAAATACAAATAAAATAAAAATAACCGCAACACAATTTTCCTCTTCTTCCTCCCCAAAACCAGATTTATTTGACAGTTTCTTCCAGGTTTCTTCCAAACTGGAGATATTTTGGGGGGAAGTGGCCCAGGAACAGGCAGCAGAGAGTGGTCTGATCTGTTTGGCAGACAGATAGGACCAAGCCCCTGACTAACTGACAGCGTGATGTATTGTGACTGCAGCTGTGGAAATTTTAATTATCTGTGCTAACCTTTTTTCGGTACGTGTCAGCAGCATGCGTCGATCCCACCCTTGAACAAAGCAAGGAATGGATGAATGTTTCTCCGCTAAAGCGAAATACAAAAGACGTCATTTAAATACGGCGGGCAGGAGTGAACCAGAGGTGGGACAGGAGATGAGGTGCAAGCAAGCGTGAGGAGAGAAGAGATAAAAACTTTGAAGCAGCAATGCCTTCTAGCCTGATCTCTCTGTTTCTCTGTTTCTTTCTTTCTCTCATTCTCTCTCTCTGAAGTGAGGGGAATTGGGAGAGAGAGAAAGACAGAGAGAGAGAGCAAGAGAGAGAGAGAGAGAGAGAGGGAGGGAAAGAGAGCGAGAGAGAGAGAGAGAGAGGGAGGGAGGGAAAGAGAGGGAGGGCTCAGAATGAAGCTTTGAAGATCACAGTTATGTCAGCCTCGTCTGCCTTCGACTCTTCATCAGTGAGCGGCCTTGAACCAGACCCTGCTCACCCTCTTCCAGCCTCCCTCCCTCTCTCCCTCCACGCGTGACCCTCTCTCTGGTCCTCAACCCTGGGGTTGGAACGGAGGCGTGAGGGGGAGGAGGTGCTGCCTAGTCTCTCACATCATCTCTCCCTCGGATGAGCGAGTCTGCAAGCCATGCATCCAGAGAGATATGCTCCACATGTGTAGCGGAGAAGAGGAGGGGAAGAGAGGAAGAGGAGGGGAGAGAGGAAGAGGAGGGGGAGAGGAGGAACAGAGAGGAAGAGGAGGGGGAGAGGAGGGGGAGATGAGCTTGTTGTAATCAGGGCTGGCAAATCATACAGAAGTAGATCCAGAAAACATGAAAGGAGAGAGAGGAGGGAGAGAAAGAGAGGCAGAGAGACGTAGAGAGACACACTGGTAGATGTTCATTGTAATCAAGGTTGGCAAATACCACAAGGGGAGTTCCAATGAACATTATGAGATGGGAGCGGGGGGGGGGTAAAGAGGGATAAAGAGAGAGAAGGGGATGAGAGAGACCTGATGTTGCTAACCTCTGTGCATAGAGCCAGAGCTATCTGAAGCCACCATGAAGCGCTGCAGGCTAGCAGCATTCAGATCACAGCTGTCAGTCACCCTCAGCTCATCTGCACGCTGCTCACAGTCCTCCAGCACACAGGGACTGCACTGCCTGGGTAACAGTCACACAGTCCCTCCAGTCCAGGAATACAGGAGGCCCTCACAACCTGCACTGCACTGATCTCATCAGTTCTTTACCTTCCACAGATGCGTCACACTGTCACCTCTCTGTTTATGTTGAATCCTCTGCACTCACTTCACCTCTTGGCTTGTTTATTTTTCCTAACCTGTAAGCATGTCTGTTTGAGGTCCTGGTTCCTGCATCAAGACTTCTCTGAGTCTGACTCCTGCTTTGGCCCATTGAAGCCCTGCAGTCCAGCAGCAGTGTGAGCCCAGCTGAGTCACCCCCACCTCAGTCACCCCCACCTCAGTCACCCCCACCTCAGTCACCCCCACCTCAGCTGCACCCCCACCTCAGTCACCCCCACCTCAGCTGCACCCCCACCTCAGTCACCCCCACCTCAGCTGCACCCCCACCTCAGTCACCCCCACCTCAGTCACCCCACCTCAGTCACCCCCACCTCAGCTGCACCCCCACCTCAGACACCCCCACCTCAGTCACCCCACCTCAGTCACCCCCACCTCAGTCACCCCCACCTCAGTCACCCCACCTCAGTCACCCCCACCTCAGCTGCACCCCCACCTCAGACACCCCCACCTCAGTCACCCCCACCTCAGTCACCCCCACCTCAGTCACCCCCACCTCAGTCACCCCACCTCAGTCACCCCCACCTCAGCTGCACCCCCACCTCAGACACCCCCACCTCAGTCACCCCACCTCAGTCACCCCCACCTCAGCTGCACCCCCACCTCAGTCACCCCACCTCAGTCACCCCCACCTCAGTCACCCCACCTCAGTCACCCCCACCTTAGTCACCCCCACGTGAGCGGTGGAGCAGAGAGCCAGTGACGTCTTCATCCCCTGATCTGCAGAGAGGCAGCGGCCCAGCTGAGCTGCTCTCTGTCCCCTGTCTCTGGTCACGCCATCCTGCCCGGCACCAGCACACCGGCCATCACTCAGAGGCAGGCTGGGCATTATTCATGGACCTGGAGGAGTTTGTCAGGAGCTGAGCCTGAAGGTGTGGTGACAGGCCTCTCAATCAGCCCCTCAGCACACTGCCTGCCTGAACACCCAGACACAGGGACACCCAAACTCTGCAACATGACTGGCTCCTCTGGGGGGAAGGCTAGCCCCGGACTGGGTGTGTGTGAGTGCTGGGTGTGTGTGTGTGTGTGTGTGTGTGTGTGTTCTATGTGTGTGTGTGTGTGTGTGTGTGTGTGTGTGTGTGTGTGTGTGTGTGTGTGTGTGTGTGTGTGTGTGTGTGTGTGTGTGTGAGTGTGTGAGTGTGTGAGTGTGGGTCTGTGTGTGTGTTTTCCTGTGTGTGTGTGTTCTATGTGTGTGTGTGTGTGTGTGTGTGTGTGTGTGTGTGTGTGTGTGTGTGTGTGTGTGGAGGTGAAGGGAGGAGGTGACCTCCTTTCTGTTTGACTCTATAAAGAAGGTGGTGAACACCTTCATTTGGAAACGATGTGTTTATGATTGGAGACCTGGAGGCCTCGCTGAGACACAGAGCCACATAGCTGCTCTGCCATCCAAATAACCCAGCATCCTCACCCCTCAAACACACCCATGTCCTGCCCTCCACCCAAACACAGCTCCCTCAGTCAGTCCAGCCTCTCCTGCTGTCTGGAGGACTGGCATGAACCAGGTTGGCAGGGGAGGTTGTTTATCCAGACCACTCAGCTGTGTCACCCCATCCCTCATGGCCTACTGTATATTCCAGCAGCACTCATCCCTGCTGACACACATGTGGAGTGATATGCTGGCGCTCCTGATACCGCTGAGCTTGATACATTCATGTGTGATGTTTCACCGGTGCCAGGCTGTCTGGTCTCTCAGCTTAATCACAGACATCAGAGCGAGTCAAGGTGAGCTGTCAGAGAAGCTTCTCCTGATGTTTACAGGCGTCTCCATCTGATCATGTGCATAAGGCCCAGGTTCCCAATCTCCAATGTGGGCCTGCTTCCATGATGCATCCTCCCTAAGAGGGGGGATCTCTGTCTGCTACAGGAGGCTGTGGGCAGGGCCCATCCTGTCATTATTTTTAGATCCAACGTACATCCGAGTTCTTTGAAGGATGAATGAGACTTAGTCGTGCAGTTTCAGCAAAATACTGCAGTGCCATTCTATTATCCGTCTCAACACTGAAAGAGTGCTGGGGGGGTGGGGGGGGGGGGGGGGGAGAGATAGCACGCTCACAAAACACTCAGCAAAAACGCAGCGCTAATGTCATTTTCCAGAGGAATATTGAGTCATACTCTGCAGCATCCTACTGTGGGAAATCCAGCAGTCACACTACACTCAAGTACCTTAACTAATCAAGAGAGAGAGGGATGGTTTATATCCAAAATATGACTGGATTCAATCAACCATATAATTGCGTAATTGATTAGTCCTCCCTGCAAAGCCTCACAATGACATGTTCTGAAGAGCTGCATGTAAACATGACACCCTGACAGACTTGAGGTCCTACAAACAGGAAACACAGCAGCTTCAACACAGCCCACCTCTGCTGTGCCGCCCGGCCACAAGCACAGTCCCAGCAGCACCACAGCAGGAACCATCTCCACAGGGGTCTTACTGTCTGCCACTGCCACTCTAAGGAGGGATTAACTGGGTCCTAATGAAGGGCAATTTGGTGGTGGAGGTTCTAGGAGCAGCCAGGCCCGCTGAAGGACCTCATTTCCCATCCTGACAATGACTCACAACTGGGATTAGCTCTGAGGTGCTAAACCAAGCTGAACGCCTGCAGAATGCTAAACTGTCACTGCTGTGTACACACAGTGCACAAACAAACACACACACATCTAGAACACATACACACAAGGGTTAGCACATAGACACATAACATAGTTAAAATTCAGACACACACACACACACAGACACACACATGCGTGGGATCGATAGCTTTCCACTTCCCCTTCTCTCTGTCACACGTCTAGCTAAAAGCAAACCAGCGTGAATCAGAGTGACAGAAGTGCACAAAACACACAACACTACCCTGTCTACACAACACTACCCTGTCTACACAACACTACCCTGTCTACACACCACTACCCTGTCTACACAACACTACCCTGTCTACACAACACTACCCTGTCTACACACCACTACCCTGTCTACACAACACTACCCTGTCTACACAACACTACCCTGTCTACACAACACTACCCTGACTACACAACACTACCCTGTCTACACAACACTACCCTGACTACACAACACTACCCTGTCTACACACCATCACACAACACTACGCTGTCTACACAACACTACCCTGTCTACACAACACTACCCTGACTACACACCATCACACAACACTACCCTGTCTACACAACACTACCCTGACTACACACCATCACACAACACTACCCTGTCTACACAACACTACCCTGACTACACACCATCACACAACACTACCCTGTCTACACAACACTACCCTGTCTACACAACACTACCCTGACTACACACCATCACACAACACTACCCTGTCTACACAACACTACCCTGTCTACACAACACTACCCTGTCTACACAACACTACCCTGTCTACACACCATCACACAACACTACCCTGTCTACACAACACTACCCTGTCTACACAACACTACCCTGACTACACACCATCACACAACACTACCCTGTCTACACAACACTACCCTGACTACACACCATCACACAACACTACCCTGTCTACACAACACTACCCTGACTACACACCATCACACAACACTACCCTGACTACACACCATCACACAACACTACCCTGTCTACACAACACTACCCTGTCTACATTTACATTACGTCATTTAGCAGATGCTCTTATCCAGAGCGATTACGAGAAAGTACAATGACATTCTCCCTGAGACAAGCATGGTGAAATGCCTTGCCCAAGGACACAACGTCATGTAGCTACAGCCGGGAATCGAACCTTCTGATCACAAGGCCAACGCCTTAACCGCTGAGCCACCTGCCCCCCCCCTGCTGACTCCCCCCCTGCTGCCTCCCCCCCTGCTGCCTCCCCCCTGCTCCTCCTCACATCTGCTACACTAAACACTCTCTTCTCACACGATGCTGAGAGCCAATCATCAGTGGCTGTCAGGTCCTAATGGTGACGACTCACACACTGCTGCTCAGCTTCATCCAGCTGGATCAAAGCACCTCACACACACACTGTCACACACACACACTGTCACACATGCTGTCTCACACACACACACACTGTCACACACACATACACGCTCTCACAAACGCACCCGCTCACACACACACTCTCTCACACACTCTCTCTCTCACACACATACACTCTCTCACACACTCTCACACACACACACGCTCTCACACACTCTCTCTCACTCACACACGCGCTCTCTCACACACACACTTTCTCTCACACACACACGCTCTCACACACACACCCACTCTCACACATGCCTTCTCACACACTCTCTCTCTCACACACACACACTCTCTCTCTCACACACACACACCCTCACACACATGCTTCAAGGTTGTCTGCTCCCACTCAGGTCAGACTGACCATTTCAGGGGAGATGAAACAATGATGCCGGTTATTTTAGCTTCAGTTGTTATGAAAGAAACATGATTACCATTCAGTGGTGTTTGACTACGCTACACCAAGTCTCCCGTTCTCTTGAATCACCCTGACATTTCTTCAGATAGGCAATTTGCAACGTGTAACGACCAATGCGTTCATGCAAAAACCTCCATCAAAACCATTCTCACCGCTGATACAATTAATGCCCCATGGTGTGTTTACACGTACAATTTAAATAATTCCAAGTTCGTTCCATCAATGTCTCATTAACACGTTTGCACATTCCAGTTGACCTGAGCTGTTCCTCCATTATATTCTGTCTGTATTTCCTCCATTATATTCTGTCTGTATTTCCTCCATTATATTCTGTCTGTATTTCCTCCATTATATTCTGTCTGTATTTCCTCCATTATATTCTGTCGCAATATTATCATCCTGGACTTCAATGACGATCTTGCATGTAATCACACTTCCTCTTCCTCTGTCTGCAGTGTGATACAGGCCAGGAGGTCCCTGGTCAGCCTGGTTCTCTCTGCTCTCTGATGCAGGTCCCTGGTCAGCCTGGTTCTCTCTGCTCTCTGATGCAGATCCCTGGTCAGCCTGGTTCTCTCTGCTCTCTGATGCAGGTCCCTGGTCAGCCTGGTTCTCTCTCCTTTCTGATGCAGGTCTCTATTCAGCCTGGTTCTCTCTCCTCTCTGATGCAGGTCTCTATTCAGCCTGGTTCTCTCTCCTCTCTGATGCAGGTCTGTTCAGCCTGGTTCTCTCTGCTCTCTGATGCAGATCCCTGGTCAGCCTGGTTCTCTCTCCTCTCTGATGCAGGTCTCTATTCAGCCTGGTTCTCTCTCCTCTCTGATGCAGGTCTCTATTCAGCCTGGTTCTCTCTCCTCTCTGATGCAGGTCTCTATTCAGCCTGGTTCTCTCTCCTCTCTGATGCAGGTCTCTATTCAGCCTGGTTCTCTCTCCTTTGTGATGCAGGTCTGTTCAGCCTGGTTCTCTCTCCTTTGTGATGCAGGTCTGTTCAGCCTGGTTCTCTCTCCTTTGTGATGCAGGTCTGTTCAGCCTGGTTCTCTCTCCTCTCTGATGCAGGTCTGTTCAGCCTGGTTCTCTCTCCTTTGTGATGCAGGTCTGTTCAGCCTGGTTCTCTCTCCTCTCTGATGCAAGTCTGGTCAGCCTGGTTCTCTCTCCTCTCTGATGCAGGTCTGGTCAGCCTGGTTCTCTCTCCTCTCTGATGCAAGTCTGGTCAGCCTGGTTCTCTCTCTCCTCTGTTACCATGGCAGTAATGAGCTCTTTTTCCTCCCCTGGGCTCGGAGGAGGAGGAGCTCCCAGCCAGAAGGAGAACACAGCTACTGGATCCCAACTCCAAACCCACAGAGGAGCACATCAACTTTTATGACCAATCCAGTGTGGTTAGCTCAGAGGAGGAGTTTCTTGACTTAAATTGCAGACAAATTATGGCAAGGTGACGAACATCAACGTGTTTAAATCTGTTTCTAAACAGATTTGGCTGTGAATGGAACTAGTTTGGAAGTGATTGTGTTGGGTGAGGTGAAACATCCTTGTTGTAAAATAAAAGCGGATGTCATTTTCAGAGCGGATGGAAGACACGGGGAATATCGTGAGAGAAGTGGAGCGAACATCTGTCTCTAACCCAGAAAAATGTCAAGTCCTGTTCATCTTATCTGAGAGCCTGCCTACTGAAGTGGATTGAATTCAACACCAGTGCCTGTGCACTGCCCTGAGTAAACAGTGGAAGCACAGAGAAACACAGGGAAGAGCACAGAAAGACTACTTATTAAATGTTGACATGTTGTGGACATAATATTCACACTCACAAGTACAAACACACAAACTCTCCATCTCATGTTTCCATCAAACACACTTACAAAGTCACTCGCCGCCCCCGACCCACATGTCCAATGTTCTCAGATATCCACGATGCGTTCACTGCTTAGAGAGCTAGCATCCCTAGTCTGTTTCCTGCCACCCATACACTCCATATTCCCCCCACCCCCCCCCGCATTAGCCAATTAGCCAGCCTTTGGAGCGGACACTGCTACCAGAGAAGGGAGTGGGAGATGGGGGGACTGGAGGCCAGGGAGAGGGAAGATGCCACATTAGCTCATCCTCAGGGGCTCGCTGCACTGAGCGTGCCTCACAAGCTACACCCCCAGAGGAGAAGACACACACTGGATGGATGCCACTCCTACTGAGGGAGATGAAGAGATGGGAGAAGGAGAGATGGGAGAAGGAGAGGAGAAGAGGAGAGGAGAGGAGAGGAGAAAAGAGGACAGGGAAGAGGACAGGGAAGAGGACAGGGAAGAGGAAAGGGAGGAGGAGAGGACAGGAGAGCAGAGAGGAGAGGAGACGAGAGAGGAAGAGGGGAGAGGAGAGAGGAGACAAAGGAACTTACAAAGGAACTGGCAACACTTTCTTAACCAGACATGAGGAGCCAAAGATAATATTTATATACTGAGTAGAACCCACAGTGTTAGAGGGATCATTTAGTAACGGTCTGTAACGCAACAAAATAAATATTAGTGTGAGGTCTACAGCTCTGCAGAGACTTCAGTAAACAGCTGAATATGCTTTGTCACACAATGAGAGCAATACAAGCGGTTTAGCTATAGGGCACACACACAAATTAAGCAATTGTCTTATGGTACAACTGAGAGCAGGGATTGGTGCCCTCATTTGTATTAAGAAAAGGAAAGCACAGTTCCATCCTAAAAACTCTGCTACCAATCATGGTCCTCTGCTATAATGTAGTCCCAGATAAGAAGGACTGCAGAGGACATTATCTCCCTCCACATTACTCTCTGGCAGGGGAGCAGAGCGAGCGAGCGCTCCTCAAATGTCTCCCAGCGAGATAAGATTAGAGGAGACTCCCAACTCCAAACGCTGCTGGGTTACTGCAGCTGTGGATTGGAGGCAGCGTCCTTGCGAGGCAGCGTGCTTGTGAGGCAGCCTTCTTGTGAGGCAGCATCCTTGCGAGGCAGCGTTCTTGCGAGGCAGCGTTCTTGCGAGGCAGCGTCCTGGAGGGATGTGCTAGCTTCTGTGTAGCTGGCCAGCTAACGCCTCGCGCTCTGCCAACCCCAGGCAGGATCAGGACATGGGCTGCCACCCAGCAGTGGCAGAGCCCCTGCAACTAACCTCATTGTCTGTGCACAATACTGCCCTTCCTCCCTGCTGAAGCTCCAGAGCCCTCCCTCCCTCCCTGCCTCCCCCCCCCTCCCTCAGAAGCAGGCAGAGCTGCTTGGTAAGCTGAGGTGGATGGAACTCTCTCATTTAGAGGCAGAGATAAGGGCAGACTAAGGATATTACTTGTGGGTAGACACTGATTGAATTGGCTCTCGAGGGTCAAACACACCTAAATGACATCTTACTCAGCATCCAGAGAAGTGTTCATCTGGCTTAGAGCACAGCCCTGTCTGGTGGGGCTAGGAGGACCACTGGCTGTGGAGGTGGATGGAAGGATGAAATTCAGAGTCAGAAGGAGAGATTCTTGGAGGTGCAAGGGGGGGGGGGTGCTGGAGAGTGTGTGTGAGTGTGGGGGGGGGGGGGGGTGCTGGAGAGTGTGTGTGAGTGGGGGGGGGGGTGCTGGAGAGTGTGTGTGAGTGGGGGGGGGGGTGCTGGAGAGTGTGTGTGAGTGGGGGGGGGGGGGGTGTTGGAGCACAATGCCTGCCTCGGGGTGATCATGTGAGTCGGTACATGCCTGGGTGAGATGGGTAAACAAACTAACAGGGGCATTCCTCTCATGTGGGACTTTACTGACCCTGTGAGAGATGGAGGAGGAGGAGGAGGAGAGGCTGAGAGGGAGAGGGATAGAGGGAGAGAACGATGTGAGGAGGGAAATAGAAAGACTGGGAGAGAGGAGAGTATGAGATGAAGAAAGACTGTGAAAGACAGAGAGACATATTTGATATCCAACACCACCTTGATAAACAGGCATGTTCCCCACATCATCCTAAGCACATCGTCAAGGTTAGTGATAAAAGACTGGCCAGTCAAAACCTTCTGCCAAAACCTTCTGATTAGCACAGAAACACAATCTAGAAATGTCAATCTTTTGACATTCTGGTCACCCGAAATCTGCGACTTTAACTTGTACCATTCTCAGTCAAGAGAGTATTTCATTCTGAAAATGTATTTAGTTTCTTCTTCCCCCTCACAGATTAGCACACACACCATCAGAGTCAGCCTCACAAATAACACACAGAACAATCACAGTATAAAAACTGCCACAAAATACACCAATCTGGCAACTGTGCT
Source organism: Neosalanx taihuensis (assembly GCA_030340665.1). NCBI lineage: Eukaryota > Metazoa > Chordata > Actinopteri > Osmeriformes > Salangidae > Neosalanx > Neosalanx taihuensis. The sequence continues at coordinate 1,600,642 of CM059302.1, forward strand.
GCAGTGATAACAGTATGTTCCAGACAACACGATGCTCGTGGTTTAGTTACCCAGCGGTGAAGACGTGATGGAGGTGGATGCAGGTTCGAAGCCTCCGTAGAATCAGGTCAAGATGTGTCTTGGTCTCTGTTGCTCCCCAGAGGCAGGTGGGAGCCGGGGCCGGGGCTGGGGCCGGGGCTGGGGCCGGGGCTGGGGCTGGGGCTGCTCTGTCCTCACAGGGGGCACCTACAGGGAAGGGAGGAGGGGGAGGGAGGTTAGAGGTTGTTAGGGGTTTAGAGAGTTGTTCCACTTGATTGGAGGATATTCGATGAGAGGCTGAAGCAGTCATATCATCACACTGTCTCTCTTTGAGTAGGATTTTGGCACTTTGGCACTGGGCCCCATTGCCCCAACACCCCCCCTGCTGCTTAATAAAAACCAACACCCCCTTACCTATGGGAGGTACAGTAGTGCAGCTATCACTGGCAGCAGGCAGCAGCAGCCCTGCCAGAGCTGGGAAACAGCCCCCATCGCATGTCAGTGAGCGTCTGCCAGCTCACTCACTCACACACACCCTCCTGCCCGCCCTCCCTCCCTCCCTCCCTCACCCCCCACCCAAGCCCCTTTTCCCCAGCACAGTGGCAGGGCAGGGGATTTTCATTGGTTCCCCCCCAGGCAGAATCAGCCCAGCTCACCAGTCACCCAGCCAGCCTCCAGTCTAACAGCCATGCTAACATGCACCCCTCCTCACACACACACGCCCTCATGACCTGACCTTTAAGGGGCATCGATAAACCCATTTGATATGGACCAGCCGCACTGTGTTTGGGGGGCATGACAGAGCAAAAATAAAGAGTTTAGCTCGAGATAAGAGGGTGATGTTTAGTAGTGTTGGCAGCATGCAGCTTGATGGAAACTTCTGTTATTTAGCTACCAAAACAGAAAAGTTTAGACATCCAGGACTGGATATTCAATCAATATCTACTCCAAAACTGTTGACAACACAACCATGAAAATACTTTCTGTTACCAGCCAGCAGAAACACTGAGAAATTTGTTATTTTCAAGGTGCAGCAACTGGCATTTATAATTTATGTTACAGTTTCATCTGAGGAAATGGGATTCTCTCTTTTTTCTTCCTAATCTCTTTTTATTCCTTCAATCTCCAGTTCCTTTGTTCCATTATTTGACAACTTGAAACCACAATGGTGTTACTACTTTGTCACCATTCTGTTTTACCTCAGAAACACCAATCTGAAGAAAGTTTGAAAAGGAAAGAAGCCAATAAACAAACTCTAGTCTGTAAGAAAGGGTTAGAAAGTTTATATTTTCAAATCCCAAAGCAACTACTGGAACAGCTTTAAGCTGTTTTTTGATTTCTAACGACATTTTAAATCGATTCAAACAGACCAGAAAAACAAGGATAAACAGGAGCAGAGAGGAAGAGGAAGAGGAGGAGGTGAGACCATTCAGAGGTCACTGTCAGTGAACCCTTCACCTCTTCCTCACCCTCCAAAAACATCATCATCTCCTCTCCCCGCACATTTAGCTGGCACTGAGGCAGGATTTTAGCCGACATCCCAACAGGAACGTCTCCATCAGCGACTCCAGCGTGGGCAGAACCTGAGGGGAGGCTGCAGCTCTGCTAACAGAGAAAACCACTCAGGAGTCCTGCTGGACGCCCGCAACACAGGCTGGGCCTCCCGGTTCACGGCAGAATCAAGGAGACAGAAAATGCCTGTCACTTTAAATACAGCAAGCTGAGGTTCGCCTCACAACACGATGTTATTCATCATCCCCCGAGTTAACCCCACTGTCACATCCTCTCTGCCAACATAATGAAGCATTTTGTCATTCCAAATTGCTGTGCGCTCATTCCGATAAGCGTCAACAGTGTTTTGGGAGCATGAAATAGCTTTTTGGTGGGGGTGGGTGACAAGGGGGGTGACTTGATTGAATAAGTCTTAAAAGCGGCTAGTGATTAAGCCAGATGCTCACAAAACTACAACACGAAGAGCGGCATGTTCCGTTTGTTTGTTTCAAGTGGTTGCCTGAAGATCAGGAGGGTCCGGTTCAAATCCCTCTCTATACATAGCTTTGAATGAAAGAGCCTGCCAGATGATTACCTTATGTAACATGCATTAAAACCACTGGTGTCTCCTGGCATGACATCACACACTAACTCACACATGTACACACACATATAGGCTGAGCAATGTTCCTCTGAGACTTGGAGGGATAGAGAGAGGGGGGGGGAGAGAGAGGAGGGAGAGAGGGGGCAAGATAGGGAGAGAGAGAGACAGAGAGAGAACCAGAGAGAGAGAGAGATGGAGAGAGAGAGAGAGAGACAGAGAGAGAGAGAGACAGAGACAGAGAGAGAACCAGAGAGAGAGAGAGATGGAGAGAGAGAAAAAGAGAGAGAGAGAGAGAGAGACAGAGACAGAGAGAGAGAGACAGAGAGAGAGACAGACAGAGAGAGAGAGAGAGACAGAGAGAGAGAGAGAGAGAGACAGAGACAGAGAGAGAACCAGAGAGAGAGAGAGATGGAGAGAGAGAAAAAGAGAGAGAGAGAGAGAGAGAGAGAGAGAGGGAGACAGAGAGAGAGAAGATTAAGATCTCAAGAAGATGAAGACAGCATCAGCAGCAGCAGCAGCATCAGCAGCAGGAGCAGCAGCCACAGCAGAACAGGCCCAGTGACTCTCGTCACGCTGGGCTGTGTAGAATGAGAAGTGAAGTGCTGGGAGAGCTTCCTGTCACTCTGTGTTACTGTGGTCCCTGTCAGCAGTCCCCTAGCAGGACCCTAACACAGTGGCTACACCAGCGTGCTAACGGAATAATGCATACCTTTATCAGCCATTAGACTGCTGCTGTCTGTCTGTACCATAGCCTCAGAAGGCTTATGTAAGCAGGCCCACAACCAATAACCACAACTATCTTCGATGGGATCACGATTAGGAAGGTCTTAATCCAAGTCAGAGTGTTCGTTGGCTAATTTGCAGCTGTTTTCCCTGTTAACAGATTCATGTTGATTCAAGCAGTGACTCTGAAACCTGTCAGGGACACGCTTATCTACCAACACACATACATGATCAGATGGTAAATATGAAGCTTCCAAATGTTTGTTTGCGCTCCAGAGCAAACAAGAAGAGGTTCCCACATGTAGATATCCTGCTTCACATTACAAGCCTGTACAGTAGATCTGACCTCATTCTCTCACCATCATCTCTCCTCGTTCTCAGCAGTCGCTGGCTGAGATCCTCAGCTTCAACCAGGGATGACAAGACTTTGGATTATCTGTATGCAAACGTCAAGGATGCTTACGTTTCCTCAGCCCTCCCGCCCCTGGGCAGATGGATCCACAGTCCTGTGTGCCCCTCACCCCTCTACCTAGGAGAGCTCCAGGACACTGGGGGGAGGGGGAGGAGGCAGGCTGAGGAACATCCTCTGGCTTCAGTCTGAGATGAACCAGATGAAGGTGTCTGGAACATTCCTAAAGAGCAAAGTGTTCTCTCTGTCAGGTTTGATAACGGCCCTGCAGGCTCTCCTCCTTAGCTCCCTCCCTTCCTGTCCTCCCTGTCTGCCCTCCCTACAACATCCCCCAAACCACCTCCAACACCCCCCCCCCCCCCACACAGAGAGGTGAGACACATGGAGCTCCTGTCTCACTGTGCCCACAATCTCCATTACTGTGTCCCTCCTGCCACCCCTGTCCCTTATCACCATGGATACATTATTCATGCTCACACATGGCATGGACCCTGCCCAGGGAGGTTAAGTGAGAAGCCCTGAGATATTTTGTGTCTGTGTGTGTATGTGTGTGTGGTAGAAAAAGAGAGGGAGAGAGAGAGGGAGAGAGAGAGAGAGAGAGCGAGAGGGAGAGAGAGAGAGAGAGAGAGAGAGAGAGAGAGAGAGGGGAAGAGAGAGGGAGAGAGAGAGAGAGAGAGAGAGAGAGAGAGAGAGAGAGAGAGAGAGAGAGAGAGAGAGAGAGAGGGGAGTAGAGAGAGAGAGAGAGAGGAAGAGAGTGAGAGGGAGAGAGAATGCGTTTTGTGTGCATGAGTGAAAAAGGGAAGAAGCAAAGCTTGTACTGTGCGCGCGCGCGTGTGTGTGTGTGTGTGTGTGTGTGTGTGTGTGTGTGTGCAAGTGTGTGTGTGCAAGTGTGTGTGTGTGTACGTATGCAGGTCCTGTGCATCTTAATGACATGGCTCATTGAACATGTTGAGGAGACACAGCTCAGGCTGGTCTACTGAAGCCAGAGGAGCGCTTGACATGAAGCGTCCATCCCTGCGTTCTGACGCAACACCCATGCTCCAGTTACATGATGCAGCCGTGTCACTGGCGTCCATGACTGGGGGATGTCTTGTAGGTTAAGTGCTTGTAGGTCATCTTCTCAGGTAATGATCCCTGTCTGAATACCCAGCATGCAGCAGGTGATTACTGCAGTCCCATAAGCACCACCACTCGAAATTCCTTCTCTTTTTTTTTTTCTTTCTCCAATGGTGAAACACTGACACAAAACGTTATCGCTCTTCATGAATAATTATGATGACACCTTGTGTTATTGCATCGTGAGATATTCCATCTTTGATTCCGATGCCCATAAACACGACCGTTAAATCAGCTTTTAACTACATCAAAAGTGCCTTCATGACACCGCCAGATTGAATACCATTTCAACAGAGCCACAGAACCTGTTTAGCTTTCCAGACGCGTGTCAGCAAAGTTAACCCTCCGTCTGTGTTTTGATCTCTCTCGCATTCTCTCTGTGAATCTATTCTACAAGATCTACACAACCGATGTTTTCCTCTGAACAAGTTTGTGCGCTGGGATTGAGGGACACAATTATAACACTATCTGTATTGATCTATCTGTGGTTTGCTGCTCAATAAGGTCCTGCATGCATTTTCTTCATGCACAATTCAGTTCAGTGTTCTAGCCTCACTTCTGGATTGAAACATCTAGAACCAGCACAACAGACCTGAGCAGAGCCCAGCGTCAGGCCAACCGGCCATCTTTCTAATTTGATAAAGTCTTAGGTAAGATCAGTCCACACTAGCTGTCCAGGCGAATCACCACAGATATATGCACAGCAAAACTCCCTCCGGGTCCCTGGGACGTCACGGTAAGAAATACAGCTCATCAATATTATTTACACTGTACTGTAAAGCCACGAGATGGAATTGCATTTTTTATAGCTTCCATGTGAGACTGCAGTGTCTCCATCAGTAAGGGGGGACCCTTCTCTGCGTTCTGCGGTCTTCTCTAATCAAGAACAAATGGATCATTTTGGGGGTCTTTACACACTAAAGTCAGATGGTCGTATTGTTAGTGTGTTGATGCTCTTATCTGGAGTTAGACCCCCATCTTCACTGTTCCCTCTGGTCATGATGGCCTCTGCTCCCTGTGGTCGATGGATAGCCACGCACCAACGAACCTAAGAGATAAATCACCATTAGTGGTGGATGCTGGGATCTTTAGGTACCCATACATAACAATGTGGCTGATAGGGTAATGCATTACTGGTGCCCACCCGCAGATTCAACCTTGACCTCCCTGATCAGGGGGTGGCAGATAAACGGTCTGATTCAGGGACGACTGCAGCTGTTCTGGATTGGAGGTCTGGTGGTACAGATTTCAGTTTTTGCTTTTCCATGGAGAAAAACTACTATTAAAGTATCTTAATAAACCAATGACATACAGGAAGACTTACTTAAAACAAAATCGTGACTTACTGTTGCATTATGAATTGTTTACCATGTATATATACTTCCATTAAATCACCAAACACCTTAAGTTGTGTTATTCTGCTTGGGGGGGGCATTCTTTCTATTTGATTTACTTTCATTTCTATTCGGCAGTGACAGGGTTAACCATGCTGGTGACATTAGGCTCAAAATAGCCATCCCTACCACAGGCAACATTTTTCTTCTTTCCTTTGCGAGCAAAAGCAGTGAAAAACGATCCTGCCAGCCCCACATCTGTCTCTCCCTCTCTACAGCGTCCCTTCAAAGGCGCCACATTACTGTGAAAGACTGCATCTTAATATACATCACACACATACTGCTGTTATTTCTGTATCCCATTCACAATCCAAGCCTTTCTTCCATGTCCTTTCATCAGTCTTCCATCCAATCAAGACTGTCAAGTTGAATTTGAATGGAGCTCAGCATTATGACGCAGCGCCCCCACAGTCACCCTCCTCTCAGACTCAGCACACAGAGACTGGCTTCATCATTACACTGACATACAAGCTCACCTCATGTCCCCAAATTACACACTCCTCACTACTCCTCACTACTCCTCAAAACTTCTCACAACTCCCCACAATGCCTCGCTACTCCTCACTACTCCTCACTACTCCTCAAAACTCCCCACAACTCCCCACAATGCCTCACTACTCCTCACAACTTCTCACAACTCCCCACAACTCCCCACAACTCCCCACTGCTCCTCACTGCTCCTCACTACTCCTTCCAGTGATGATGGGGTGATCCCCCCTCTCTCCCTCCCCAGGTGTGTTTCCAGGTTGCTGTCAGATCTGTTCGCTGGGGTCCTTGAGGTGCCAGAGCCCAGGAAGCCAGGTGCTGTGGGACTGACTGATGCTGACCGAAACAAGGCTGCCTGACAGACGCAGCCAGCTCCTTCACGCACCCCCCCACCCCCCCCACCCCCCCCACCACCCACCCACCCCACCCCACCCCCCCCACCCCCCAACCACCCCACCCGCACCCCCCCTCACCCCCCCCACCCCATCCCTGCTTCACCCCCAATTTTCCAGTGACATTTCAGAATGAAATGATATTTAGGGAGAGGAGGGGGGGGGTGGACGGAATTTCATTTGAGCAATGAAATTACCCAAGGTTAAAGAAAGAAAAACAAATGCAATCAGGTCATTGATTTTTTTGGACAAAAAAACCTTAGAGCTGTGATCCATTGGAGGCAATAAAGGAAGTCTATAAATAAAGAGGCTTATATAGCTTGGTGCAGCCTCTGTCCAGGCACACAGCAACAGACATCCTGCCCCTACCCATTCATTAGGTAATGTCTTCCTTCTAAGGAGGAATGCTGGGCTAAACACAATAAATAGACACTTTCTTACAGCAGAATGGAATTTGGATTCATTGTTCTCAAGTGAAGATACCGTTTTTTTGTGGAATAATTGCCATGGAAAAGACACAGGGTTTTTACACATGGATTCGCTTCAGCAAAGGTTTTGGTGATTCGGTTATTTCTGTCTTGGTTTTCTTTCAAAGTTGCAGTCATTATTCTGTCCCCACAGTAAACAAGGAGAGCACAGCAGTCCTCAGCTGTCACCTGCTGAGCAGAACACAGCTCTGGCCCAGAACAACAAAGTCACAGGAAGTATATCAACCAACGACAGCTTTGCCTGTCCTAACCCTCCTGTGCTGCCTTTCCTACACACAGCAACCGTACTTTACACTATTCTGAATGTTTACACCTCTAGTTTGCGTCTCAGACTTGCTTCTGAGCTACTTGTCATTAGAGAACATACAAAGATGTCAAATTCAAGGCAAGTTTGTAGGTATTTCTGTTGTTGCAACTTCTTGTTTTTCTATAAAAATAACAAAAAATCCCATCATCGTCAATGGAAGGCAAGGGGAAAAAACCAGGAACATTTGAAAACAGAGCTAGGATGTTTCGAAAGACACAGGAGGTTTTCACATGACTAGAGACTGACTTCAAAGTTGGTTTAACATCAGCAGAAAGAGAAACAGAGAGAGAGGGAAGCGTCTGAAAAGGCCCTTCCAGTGTTGAAGGCCCAGAAGATCTACATCAACAGAACTCCTTCATCTAAATGAGAAATACAAGCAAGCGAGTCCAAACGGTTGAAATTTGACGCCCCTAAGCCAGACATCTTGAGAAGAATAGGTTCCTTCTGCTGCCAATTCCATAAAGCCTGCACAGCAAATTTCACACAACCATTATGTGCTGTGCTGATAAAACACTTTGAAAGCCCAGTGACACAGACAATGCTTTCAGATGGGAGAGAGGCTTTGCTGTTCTCCCACTCCTTTTTCATCAGTGTCCCAAATAACAAACAAAAGGAGAACTGAGGGAACTCGAAAAAAACGTGAAAGAAAAGTCATTTGGACGAGAAAACGTGACACGCAACCTCACCCATGCTCACACCAGGACGGAAGAAAATGGTTTGGCTAAAAATGAAACCATCACGGTCATTAAAAAATCCAGCAGCTGATGGCAGTCACACTGCAAAATGAATAATACATTCTGGATCTCAAGAGCTGGTTGTGATAAGGCTGATTATGTCGAACTAGACAGGCCACTTTGGCAATGCCACTACTAGACACCCAACACCTGTCCACCAGGCAATCACCCCCCCTACCCCCCCCCCCCCTCCCCCACCCTGTCACAATGTTCCCCAGCTAATCTCATGTGCATGTGACTCTCCAGCTCTGTATTGACAAATAAAAAGGCCACGGCTGGTGAGGAACACTTGCTTTTAAAGCTTAATGTGAGGGAAAATGAGATCGACTGTGGAGTCAGAATCCTGTAAATCATGTCTCTCCTTCGCCTCATTGCTTTTTACTCATCTCAGGAGGAAACTTGCCTCTTAATGAAGACTTCACATCTGGATTTAGCTTGGAAGAGCCATTCTTTAGCTTTTGGCATCATCATCTGAACCAGTAGAGCAGGTCGACCAGACCTGGACCTCCTCTCCCCACAGGCCTTCTGGGAAACCTTAGGAGAGGACGTTCAATTAAAGACCACTTACAAGACTCCTCCCCTCTCTGCTCCATGGAGTAGCACACTGCTTCATCTGCCCAGCCTGGTGCTGTCTGGGAGCCAGAGGCTGACTGCCTGCAGTCTGGAGGCACAGGAGACGCTCTGGTCCTCGACACCAGCTCTGTCCTCGCAGGCCTCCCACAGCTGGCTCATCTAATCCTTTTTGCACTGTCACAGCTGATGATGTCACGCTTTGTTAGTAGAAGCACGCACCCCCTGGCCCCTCTGTGTGTGTGTGTGTGTGTGTGTGTGTGTGATGACACAAACCCTCAGACGAGGAAGAGGAGCCATTGTGGTTTCCTCTGCATTCCCACACAAAGGGAAGAAGGGGAAGGATAAGCACCTCTCGTAGCTGGGGAAGGTCCCTCAGCCTACACATGATCCTCCAGACTTTTGGCTTTGGTTTCTGGGAAGGGGTCTGCCTCTGGGCGTCGTCATAGTGCCCCCTGCGGCCTAACAGCACAGCACATCCATTTCCTCACAGCGGTTGGCTCCAGTCAGCCCTCTTTAATCCATGTGACGCCTCTCTGCCTTGCCCAGTCCCCCTTTTTCACAAGTTCAAACCAGCACATTTCCCATTAGCCTGGGGCCCGGGCTGCCCTTCTCTGGGTCCGGACTGACATTCAGACGCTATTTAGAGCCATTAGGCCACCAAGGTTAGCACTTAGCTTACATTCTCACAGCTCCAGGCTGCAATGTGGTTTTCTTTCATCCTTGTTTTTGTTGCAGCCACAGAGGCACACTGTACACAAGGGCATTCAGCTGCTCATTAGACGGTGCTTTCGGGTGCTCTAACTTGAGCTGAAAGAGGAAGAACACAGGCAAATGGTGGAGAGTTCAAGGCAACATGTTAGTTATTGAGGGCCGAGCTGCTTCTAACAAAGAACTGGTCTGGTACTTTAGGCTGAATCTTTTCAAAAGCCAGTAGGGGCCACCATGTTACTGCTGAGAGTGATGAAACTACAGGATTAGGGATGTCAGTAGTTGAAAACTTTTTAGATGATATCGTTTTATATGATAGTGGCTTCCTGAATGACAAACAATGACAAGATCTCCAGAAAGCAGTGTGGAGCTGTCTTGGTAGTCCTACACAGACCAGCCAAGGCTCAGAAATGTATTGATGGAGTTGAGGCGAAGGGAGGTGAAGAGAGATGGCTTGGAATCCCTATAACACAGAACACCAGAACGTCTCTAGAGATTATGAATGAGAGAAAATACCTTAGCGAGGGGTGAAAACAGACAGCTAGCAGGGTTACAGATTGAAAATGCTACAGTCCAGGGCAAGTTTGAGGTGTCGTCTTTCAAATGGGATCAGGAGAAGGAGTTAAGAAAAACTGCACTTCCACTCAATAACTCGATGGCACTATCTCCATCAGCAGCTTGGGAGGCTGGGCAACGTTCTAAATGGATAGGTGTTTTTTTGTGGAGGGGGGGGGGGGGGGGTTAATCCTTCAGTCTACAGTGCTGTCAATCAGTCTTTCACTGTGAGGAAAAGAGGGACATTATCCAATAAGTACATGTTTTCATTCTGGCTCATGAGCAATTACACCAAGATCTAGATCTAGCCACTTCACTCTCCAAAGAAGAAAGGAGCTTTTTTAATGATCTATTTCTGTTCAACCATTTGCAGTTCAGACACACACACACACACACACACACAGACAAAAAAAAAAATTAGAAAAACTCTGATGATTACAGTTTGGAACAGACATGTCACTGCTGAAAGGAAGAGTATTCATTGTGGTGTTAAAGGTGACAGGCTTACAGTGAGCCTCCTCATCAGGATGGTTTGAATCTAATCTATCTTCTAAGCTTCAAACTGCTCCGTGTGTTTCTTAGTGGAGTTTTGTTCTCATGAGACCATAATGAAACACCTGGAAAAACTGATACCACACCCTGCTCTCCTCCAGCACCCTCCTCTCCTCCAGAACCCTGCTCTCCTCCAGCTCCCTGCTCTCCTCCAGCACCCTGCTCTCCTCCAGCACCCTGCTCTCCCCCAGAACCCTGCTCTCCTCCAGCACCCTGCTCTCCTCCAGCACCCTGCTCTCCTCCAGCACCCTGCTCTCCAAATATCAGGCTTTCCATGCACTCAAGAAAATTGAGCCGCAAACTCCTATTGACCTCAGGTGAAAAATGACAAGAAGGCCTTTTCATTTCTGTAGGGCGCAGAGCAAACTAATCTGGGTAGTGTGGCGGCAGGCAGGCAGAAGAAGGAGAACCTGGGGAAGAGAAGGAGAGAGTGGGAGGTGAAGAGGGAGGAGAGGCTTAGCAGGGAGAGAGTGTAAGCAAAGGGACATAGAGGTTGTTAGCAAATGACAGAGAGAGTGATTGGAGGAGGGCGAGAAAGGGGGATGAAGGAAGAGGCTAGAGGAGCTAAGCCAAGGAAGCGAGAGAGGAGAGAGAGAGAGAGAGAGAGGATGGGAGTAGGGAACGAGAGAGACAGGGGCGTTCCTTATTAAATTCCACCAACATTTATTCCAAACGTTAATTTCATTGTGCTATCAGGGCAGTTCCTGGGGTGAAAAATGAAAGCAGAGCAGGAACAAATTGCTTTCTTGTTACAGTAAGCATTCCCACACCAGGACACATCTACTCTAATTAAATTCCCCCTGTTGTATTTAAAACCATGAATGTAATTAGAATATTTAGTTCCATTTAAAACTCATCAGTGTCCCTCTCATCCGTGCCAAAATGTTATCATATTATCAGTTCTGTTCCTCCAGTCAGTCCTTGTTGGTAAAGCAGGACAGATGCTACAGAGATGACCACTAGGTTAGAGTCAGCCTGTAATACAGACACACACGTTTTAATATGTCTTTACTGTGCCCTCTGCACGCGCACACACACACACACACACACACACACACACACACACTCCTACCACACTTCTTTTTATGGCTGTGCCATTCCCGCTTCACACACACACACTTTCTCTTTAAAGCTCTGCAATTCCCTCTTCCCATGCGCACAATTTACATGTAGTCATTTATCAGACGCTCTTATCCAGAGCGACTTACATCAAGCACAGGGACATTCCCCCCTGAGGCAAGTAGGGCGAAGTGCCTTGCCTAAGGACACAACGTCATGTTGGCACAGCTGGGAATCGAACTGGCAACTTTGTGATTACCAGCCCGATTCCCTAACTGCTGAGTCACCTGTCTCCACTTTTTTCTCTTCAGTCTATTTTTTCAGTTCCATCTCCTCAGACGCCTCCTTGTCTCCACAGCTTCTCTTTGACTGCTTGAACACAAAACCTTAAACTCTCCATGGTATCTGTCTCTGCCATTCTCACACACACTGTCTTGGTGTTTCTGCTCCACACACACACACACACACACACACACACACAAACCCTCTAGCACCAAGCACTGGCGTCAACAAGAAGCCTTCACCTTTTCTCTCCTCTCAGTGATTTGTTCAGCATGCCTTTCGTCAAAGTTCCTCAACCTCCATTTTCCTCTTAACCTTTCCCTGTCTTCTAGCTATCTCTCTCACATTATTTCTCTACCAGCGTCTGAATACTTTTTTATTCATTTAACCTCACCCCTCTCTTTCTCTGACTTATTTCACTCTCTCAACTACTGTATTTGTTTCTCTATTTCTTTCAATCGCTCTCCTCATTTCACACCTCTCTTACCTCTTACTACACCCCCCCCCCCCGCCTTGCTTCTCTTCCTTCCCTGTCCAGTTACACTGAAAATGTTGCACCTGCCCCTTCCTACAGTGACTGTTCCTCAACACACAGCCCCTCCCCTCTCCTCCCCTCTCCTCCCCTTCCCTCTCCTCCCCTCCCCTCCCCTCTCCTTCCCTCTCCTCCCCTCTCCTTCCCGCTCCTCTCCTCTCCTCCCCTTCCCTCTCCTCCCCTCCCCTCCCCTCTCCTCCCCTCTCCTCCCCTCTCCTCCCCTTCCCTCTCCTCCCCTCCCCTCTCCTTCCCTCTCCTCCCCTCTCCTTCCCGCTCCTCTCCTCCCCTCTCCTCCCCTCTCCTTCCCTCTCCTCCCCTCTCTTCTCCTCCCCTCCCCTTCCCTCTCCTCCCCTCTCCTCCCCTCCCCTCCCCTTCCCTCTCCTCTCCTCCCCTCTCCTCTCCTCCCCTCCCCTCCCCTCCCCTCCCCTTCCCTCCCCTTCCCTCCCCTCTCCTTCCCGCTCCTCTCCTCTCCTTCCCTCTCCTCCCCTCTCCTCCCCTCTCCTCCTCTAGGTGGGGCCTGACCTGCCACAGGAAATCAATAGAAATCTGATGGCCCCTGTTACAGTCATTAAGGCTCCTTTCCTGCAGGACGTATGGAGTGCATCCTGCCTCTTTACACAAGCCAATTACCTTGAGTCGAGTAAAAGAACGAGCTCCGCCCCCCCCAGCCCTGCCCCCCCTAGCCCCGCCCCCCCTAGCCCCGCCCCCTACCCCGCCCCTGTTCCACCACCCATCATCAAACTCCAACACATCAACAACAATAAACTAATACTAAGTCATTTGAACCAACTTACATCCTGTGTATATGGATCCTATAGAGAAGATAAGATAAAGAGAGTGTTTGTGCAACATCTACAACTCCAAAGATACTTTCTTTCCTGCATTTCAAACCGATTAACAGTAACAGTATACCGTGCACAAGGTCAGACATCATCTCCATGCGGTTCTGCATTATTAAACCTGCACAGTCAACATGATTCTGGATATTGTCAAGCGAACGTGGTGTGGCTCTAAGTGGTGAGAACCCACTGCAGTCTGATCACGATCTCTCAAAGCAGAGCTCCATCAAAATTCACAGCATGGCACCATTAAAATAAAAAAGCCACAACCACCATAAACACATGCCCATTATCCCCAGACACCAGTGTTTACACAGACACATTTGCTCGTGAGTTAAAACCCAGGAAGTCAAATGTTTATGACCCAGTTGCAGAGTGGAATCTTCTGGTTTGATCTCTGATTTATAAATGTGCAGCGTGTCTAAAGTGAGAGTTCTGGAACAAGCTGCTTCCATAGGTGAGGCTTAATTAATGAATAGAGAAAATACCATTAAAGAGACCAACGAACAATGTAAAGGTCTCAGAATAGCATCCAATAAAAGGCATGTCAGTGGAGCTGTTAGCAGTGGGGAGGATAATGAGCGTGTGTCTGTGTAGAGCTGACTGACACAGCTACACACTTCCAGTCTGTGTGGAAGTGTGTTTTAACAGCTAGGAAACAAGTTGTGGGTGATAGTTGCTTAGTTAATGCTGTTGTGTGTTAATGCTTGTGTACACAAATGTTCCTGTGTGCAAGTCACGATGTTTAAGAAGTTAACATTCAGACGCTGTTCTGAGTCAAACAGAACTAACTCAGACAGAACTCTTAGTTCCATCTTAATGCTTATAACCAGTTCAAACAGCTCATCACATTTATTTACATTTATTCCTTCAGAGACTTTTATCCAAAGCGACTTACAAGAGAGAGCTTTACAAAAGAGCTCCGGTCACTGAGCAAAACAACATGATAGATCCCAAAACATAACAGGTTTATAGATTATGGAACATACATCATGAGACAACAATAAGTGCCAAGGGAAGAGCTATAAGAGCATTCAGCCGAACAAATTACAAATTGAAGGCAGGTACCTCAGACAGACAGTAGTCTACTTAGACAGACAGTAGTCTACTTAGACGGACAGTAGTCTACTTAGACGGACAGTAGTCTACTTAGACGGACAGTAGTCTACTTAGACGGACAGTAGTCTACTTAGACGGACAGTAGTCTACTTAGACGGACAGTAGTCTACTTAGACGGACAGTAGTCTACTTAGACGGACAGTAGTCTACTTAGACGGACAGTAGTCTACTTAGATGGACAGTAGTCTACATCACATTTACATTCTATCCTCACCATGTTGGCTGACTAGACAAGAGCTTCTATCCTACCTTTACCTTCAGGAGGTCTTTTTACTCACCAGTCTTCTCCTTCATTCATACCTTTCCCTCCTCCTGCGTGAGTCCTAACTTGTAAAGCTGCTGCTCAGCACGGCCAGCTCTCTGCCTGGGCTGGAGCTGAGCTGCTCACACGCTCTCTCTCTCTCTTTCATCCCACACATGCTCAGTGTGTTTCCACAGAGAAGCCCCCTCCATATCCAGCTGTGTCAGAGGCCACACTGTGATCTTCTACAAAATGAGTGTGTGTGTGTGTGTGTGTGTGTGTGTGTGTGTGTGTGTAGAACTACTACACAATACAGAATGCTGAGTGAGTGTAAATACACAGGTGTGTGTGTGTGTCCAGCAGAGCAGGTGATGGTGTGATGTAAAGTCTAATTAGTCAGTTAGGCCTGAGGCTCTTTAGGCACCGGCCATCAGAAGGTGTGGGGGTGTGGGGGGGGGGGGGGAGAAGGAGGTGCAGAGGGTTGAGGAAGAGAAGGAGGACAAGCAGGAGGAGGAGGAGAATACCAATTACTTTGTGTCCTCTCTCATACTGGAGGCAAACACACACCGCTGTTGAACTCTGTAGACACACCAGCCTCACCATTCACACCCCCCATCCACACCAAGCAGCACCCTCTCCATTCAAGTATATCTACACAAAGATATATTTATCAATAAGATGAAGAAGACTGAGCTCATTTAGGAAGACTTCCTCGTTACATAACAGAGCGCATTAAACACGTTTCCAAGGCTACGGCCCATCTTTATGGGTATTCCTGAACAAACAGGGGAGGCTGCTGATTCGCTGATAAGACTCAGCACCTCAACTCAGGGGTCGCCTCTCTCGCCCAACCTGGCGTCAAAGTGAAGCGCCATGGAGAATGACATCCCTGTAGAACACATGGACAGACAGACGGACAGACAGACAGACTCACTGCACTCCCCCCACAGGAAAGTCAATGAGTGGGAGGGGAAGTGGGAAGTATCTAGGCTCTAGCTAGGACTGACTGGTGACCTCTGACCTCTGGTTGAGCTGCACAGTGATGTGAATCCTAGATGAGGAGGCTGAAGCATCTGCATCTCATAAGGAGGTAGAGAGACAGAGACATGTTGCATAAAGAGAGAGCTACCAGGAGAGACCGCTATAGGGAGAACGAGAGGGAAATGGAGACACAGAGAGAGACAAAAACAGACAGAGAGAGACAGAAAGAGAGACAGAGACAGAGAGACAGAGATAGAGAGACAGAGATAGAGACAGAGATAGAGAGACAAAGATAGAGCGACAGAGATAGAGAGAGAGATAGAGAGACAAGATAGACAGAGAGAGAGAGAAAGAGAGACAGAGAGAGAGACAGATAGAGAGACAGAGATAGAGACAGAGATAGAGACAAAGATAGAGCGACAGAGATAGAGAGACAGAGAGAAAGAGAGATAGAGCAACAGAGATAGAGAGACAGAGATAGACAGAGAGAAAGAGAGATAGATAGAGCAACAGAGATAGAGAGAGAGAGGTGTGTAGGCCTCCAGTTCTATCAGCAGTCAGTCTGTATCACTGCTCCTTGTTTTCACCATCCCTGCTCATCTCCAGCTCTCAGTGTCCTCTCACCTCTCCTGCCCTGCTCCAGCAGCCCCCTCAGGCTCTCCAGCCACACTGACCCTCCGGCCCTCCCACCCCCTGGCCCTCCAGCCCTCCCACCCCCTGGTCCTCCAGCCCTCCAGCCCCTCCACCCCCTGGCCCTCCAGCCCTCCCACCCCCTGGCCCTCCAGCCCCTCCACCCCCTGGCCCTCCAGCCCTCCCACCCCCTGGCCCTCCTGCCCTCCCACCCCCTGGCCCTCCGGCCCTCCCACCCCCTGGCCCTCCTGCCCTCCCACCCCCTGGCCCTCCAGCCCTCCCACCCAGGTCTCCATCTCTACCTGGACTACCTCAGGGTCTGCCATGTTGCAGATAAGTGCTCTTCTCATGCTAGAATGAGCTTCGTGCAAACACACACATGGCCACTGCTAAGGTGTAAACACACGCAACAACACATGCACACTTGTGAAAAGCCAGTCATGCACGCACACACAATCCCCTTCTTTGATTGTTATACAAGAAGCACATTCGTGAAATGAGACTTGACAAAGTGTCATGTTCATGATAAAGGGGAAAAAATGAGTTTAAAAGAGAGAACAGAGTTTCCCCCTCAGGGATTAATAAACTATTCTGATTCTGATAATCGCTGCTCATCAGAAATCTAAAGATAGGTTTGAGTGTAACATGTAAGAAGTGATTATGATGTGGAGTAAAAAATGAAGCTTGATGTTCAGGAAAAAACTGAACTGCTTTTTTCCTTTATTCCTCTCTCACTTTATCTCCCTCCCTCCCTCCCCCCTCCCTCCCTCCCTCCCCCCCTCCCTCCCTCCCCCCCTCCCCCCCTCCCTCCCTCCCTCCCCCCCTCCCTCCCTCCCCCCCTCCCCCCCTCCCTCCCTCCCTCCCTCCCCCCTCCCCCCCTCCCCCCCTCCCCCCTCCCTCCCTCCCTCCCCCCCTCCCCCCCTCCCCCCCTCCTCCCCTCCCCCTCCCCCCCTCCCCCCCTCCGCCTTGTGGTGAGCAACAAGGTTAAACCAATAGAATGACAGGATTCTATTGTCAGGTGGTGTTATTTGCATAAAGGCATAGATCTGAAAAGCTCTCAGTTTGAGGTCTTCAAAGACCTCTTTTCTCTCCACAGGAGATCACAGATGCAGCTTTCAAAAAAAGATATCTCTACAATATCCTACCAGGTTTTGATGTGGTTTCGTTCATGTTTATGCACAAAGATAAAGAGACTTTCGATGCATTTCTCAGCCCCTGACAGGTCAAACATGATGTTTCATGTTGACGTCACTGTGCGAGTCGCTGTAGAAACAGATTGTGTTGCTGAAGATGGGGGAGACCTACTGTACTTGATGAGGATATGCCCACACAGATATACACTCATTCAGCATTAGCCCACACCTGCTTGTAATTCCTTCATTAAGTATGGTAAGCAGAAACAAACCAGACCAAATGGGTAAACGAAGCATGTTCATTTGATCTTATGAGTCAGGTCTGAGAGTGGAAAGGTTCACCAAATGTTTAAACATTCACCTCAGTGCTTCCAGAACCACCAATCACATTCTGGTTGGTGTCCGTTTCTAGTCGATGACTGTTTTAATAACAATAACATCTGTAACGCCAAAACAAATATATTATCCAAAGCACTTTCACCAGTACATTTTTCAGATCACTCCAAACTCTTTTCCGTGCAATATAATATGAATAATTGTCTTTGAGTTTCCATACACGGCAGGATAAATAACTGAAACAGACCTTTTTTCTTGATAACGCAGTAACCCTATTGGTGGTAAAATGTAAAGAAGGATCATGACTTGATGCCATGTTAGTTTCCTATTTGGTCTTTGGGGTACGTCAGATGGCTCAATGGTTAAGGCGTTGGCCTCATGATCACAAGGTTGTGAGATCAAGCCCTGCCTGTGGCTATATGATGTTGTGTCCTTGGGCAAGGCACTTCACCCTACTTCCCTCAGGGAAAATGTTCCTGTACTTACTGTAAGTCGCTTTGGATAAAAGTGTCTGCTAAATTAATAACTGTAAATGTCTAAGACAGGATACAAAACTAGTTTGGGGGGAGAATAATACCCTTTAGCGAGGATGTGAGTATTCTGTTGTAGGCTTGTGTTAAGTTCATATTCATTGGCTTTAACATGACTCACTGCCTCCTCATTGAGACGGTGGTGTCCTCGAAGGAGATGAGCGCTAAAAATAAAGACCAGGAAGGATTAGCATTTCCTCGCATGCAGTACATGACTCCCTGCTAGCACGAGGTAACGAAGAAACCAAGCCAAGGATCCTCCCAGAACCAGGCACATGCTCCAAATGACCCCTCCTGTTTGAAGAGGTGTGTGTGTGTGTGTGTGTGTGTGTGTGTGTGTGTGTGTGTGTGTGTGTGTGTGTGTGTGTGTGTGTGTGTGTGTGTGTGTGTGTGTGTGTGTGTGTGTGTGTGGGTGGAGCAGAAGGCCACAGCATCTTTACGCCAGGTTTTAAGTGCGTCAAAGTTACAACAGATTATTTTTTTTAAAGCATCACTCCAGGGTTATCACAAGATGGTTTTGCTGGGAAGCTGAAGATCGAGCGTCCGTTTGATGGCACTTAAAGGCCAAAGTGATTGGGCGGATGGGAAAGGTCAGGCCGTAACAATAATCTCTTGTCTGAACCACGTGACCCAGCGCACACACAGCTCGGAGGCTTCACCTGAAGGAGGGCAGCAGCAGCAGCTGCACACAGAGAGGGTCAAAGACCTTCCTGGTCCAGCTAGGAAACCAAGGACTCTCCAACAAAAGAACAGAATCTGCCAAGGAAGACTGCTACTGCTACGTATGTTAGAACATCTCGCTGGAGCTTGGAATGGCCTGCATGCTGATAAGTATGAACTCAAGATCTCTCTGTTAACAGTTTCCATAGGAACCATATCCAGCACTTAGATTGATTAGGAGCCAGTTAGGTGGCTTGGTAAGACAAACATGAGCAGCCAATCTAGAATGAAAAAAAAAAAACGACACAATGCATAAAATACAACAGTTCAGCTTGTTTTAAAAATGTGCGTTACACATTGAGTCATTTGAATAAATAAAATATATTAGGTTTAGCCTCTGTTTCTGTGGCAAGACTTACATTATCAAATGGTCTCCATCTGGTCGCCAGAAAAAGATGAGTGAGGGAGATCTTTACCTGTAGATGATCTTATTTTAAAGTACAAGATAAAGTAAGATATCGCACAGAAAGCAAAGAACCTTTGTTTGGCTCAAAGCTATAATAATTGGATTAATGAAATTAATTAATACTCACTGAAAACTAAGGCGTACTTTAACATGATAAGTTAACTCTAATTGGACTCACATGTAAAAGCAATGTTTTTATTCCCTCGTGTGCAGTGGAGTGTTCAACAAGACCTCAACAGGCTCCTAACAAGAGCAACACAGCACAGCTGAGCCTCTAGTGAAAACACACACACACTCACACTCTCACAGACACACAAACACACAGACACACAAACACACAGACACACTCTCACACAAACACACACTCACACACAGACACACAAACACACAAACACACAAACACACACATTCACTCTCAATCAGACACACAAACACACAGACACACAAACACACAGACACACTCTCACACAAACACACACTCACACACAGACACACAGACACACAGACACACAAACACACACATTCACTCTCAATCAGACACACAAACACACACTCGCACACAAACATACACACTCAAACTCACTCTCACACAGACACACTCACACACCAGTGTCATTTCTCCCAGTGAGTCGCTGCCTCCCGCTCTTGATAATAGGGCATCATGATTTAAATGAATGTCATCTTCCTTTCCCCAGACAAACTACGTAATGTCATATGCCACTAATAGAGCGAACGCTCCCACACAGCAGCAAATAAAAGCAGACAGAATTCATTACAGCCTGCTGGAGTGACCTTTTCTGTTTGATAAATCAGAAAGGCGCGGAGAACGCCGTGAGGCCTGTGCACGAGGGAGGGACACGGAACCTGGAACCCTGTCTTTGACAAACAATCCCTTCCAAAGATCTGTAACAACCCGGTCACCGAGCAACAAACACACATACAGGAAAACACACTCACACACATACACACACACACACATAAAAAAAAACTCACACACCTCAAACTGAATTTCATTTGAAAACTTGAATCCCTCTTCACAGTTGGACACAGACATGATCCTCTCCTGGGGAAGTCAAATGTACAGTTCAGCAAAGACGGAGCGATCCCTCAACACTCAATTAAGCAGTGGCTCCCTCTTAGTGAGCGGAGAAGCTCGTCTCCGCCAGACTGGATCCATGTTTGGGGTCGGAAGAGCTACCTTTCATTGGCTCACCAGGAGGGGAGAGCGGGAGCATTTGAACTTCCACATCTTCAAGAGCTTCCAAGACTTTCATTCCGTCTTCATCATCACCATCCTTTGAATGGGGAAGATCAAGTGGAAACCCATTTCACTGAGCAAATGAGAGACTTAAGTGTCATGGGAATGTTGTACATGTATTCCCCGAGTAACCAATGTCCCGACAATACAGATTCACTTCTGACTGAACTCCCTATTCATGTCAAATCCTGGCCTGTACAAAAGACTTGGACAACGTCTGTGAAATTGATATGTTCTTTTTGAAATTGTGACGATCGTTATCACATGAACAGAGTTGGAGGCATCTCCAACCATGCATATTGAGAGAGCATTACGTTTCATTTTGTTGGAGAAAGGAAGATAAAGTTGCTTTCAAATTTTGACAAAGTCATTCCTTTGAAGGCATGACAGTGATAGTCTCTCACAGCTCTGTCTCTCTCTCCCTCAACACACACAGACACACACACATACACACACACAGACACACACACACACAGACACACACACAGAAACACACACACAGACACACACACAGACACACACACTCAGACACACCCACACACAGAAACACACACACAAACACAAACACATGCAAGCACCCACACTTCCTCTACAAAGAGGGATTTCAAAACGTTGATGAGTTCATCACCTTGTTTATGGAAAAAAAGAGAATGAAATTCAAATCATAAACAGTCTATCGTGTTGTATCAAGTCTACATCTAAACTGAAATGGACTCAAGGCAGTTATCTAAATTAGTATTGTCTACTTCCATCTCCAAAACAAGCCTAAACTCTAGACATGGTCCTACACCTCAGTCCCCCACAGAAAGATAAATCATACATGATGCATCAAAGTTGCCCCAACATTTGGACACAGTGCATAGTCAGTTGTTCACGAACAGCCTTCCAGTCAGTACACAGCTTCAGCACACTAGCACTGCAAAGCTCCATGAATAGTGAATGTTCACCTCCATACTGTAATGACAGGGCAGACAGGCAGTGGACAGGAGATGACCAGCCACCAGCTCTCCATCCCTCCATCCCTCCATCCTTCCATCCTTCCATCCCCCTATCCTTCCATCCATCCTTCCATCCTTCAATCCCTCCATCACCCCTTCATCCCTCAATTTCTCCATCCTTCCATACATCCCCCCTCCATCCCTCCATCCCCCCTCCATCCCTCCATCTGTACCACAAGCCTTTCTGTGAAGCAAATGTCGACGTGCGACTCCAATTAGCACTAATTAGCACATGAGCACGAGATGAAAAGCGACCAACAGCACATGACAGCAGTGACAGCCACATCTAATGTCACACCAGCAGTGCAGAAGGACAGCACTTATACAGCACTCAGCTATAAGAGCATGTTCAGATCTTTTTGATCTAATCCTTACCAGGATCAGGGGAACAATGGCCCAGGGGTGATTACAGGAACTAGAAAACAGGTCTGCTGGTGGAACCATTAAGTCCAATTAGCTGACCCCTGGTCCTGTTGTGGGGCTTCACCCTGAATAGAAACAGGCACACAGAGAGAGAGAGTGCCTGTGTACTGCCTGCATTAGTCATATATCTTGATTTGCTGCACTTCCTTTTTGGCCCGATAAATGGATTTTGCATTTCAGTCTTTGCTCATTTGTAGCTAATTCTAACATTTAACCTTTGTGGCAGAAGCAAAAGTCATTGGATTTGGACGAAGCAGAACGGCCTCATAGCTAACCATTTTGGTTTACTTTGTATTAACTTCATGGATTGGCAGTATTTGAGACTTGGCTTGGATTATTTTGGGGTGACACAATGAAAGAGAGATATGTATCCATGGAGAGAAGGCATGATTCACCACATGTGTTTGTTTACAAGGCTGAAAAAAGCAGGAAACCAAAGCCACAAGCATCAATAGTCGTCAGGATGACAGGATTAAGAAATACAACATCCCCTCATAGTCTGACGCTCAGCGCCCAGAAGCCTGTCAGACCAGCCAGAATGATGACCTCTTTAAGAGTGCAAGAATGTCTGAGGCAGCCCCCACCTCCTCCTCCACCCCCACCTCCTCCTCCTCCACCCCCACCTCCTCCTCCACCCCCTCCTCCTCCTCCTCCATCCCCACCTCCTCCTCCACCCCCACCTCCTCCTCCACCCCCTCCTCCTCCTCCTCCACCCCCACCCCCTCCACCCCTACCTCCTCCTTCACCCCCACCTCCTCCTCTACCCCCACCTCCTCCTCCACCCCCACCTCCACCCCCACCTCCTCCTCCACCCCCACCTCCTCCTCCTCCTCCACCCCCACCTCCTCCTCCACCCCCACCTCCTCCTCCTCCACCCCCACCTCCTCCTCCACCCCCACCTCCTCCTCCACCCCCACCTCCTCCTCCATCCCCACCTCCTCCTCCTCCACCCCCACCTCCTCCACCCACACCTCCTCCTCCTCCACCCCCACCTCCTCCTCCTCCACCCCCACCTCCTCCTCCACCCCCACCTCCTCCTCCTCCACCCCCACCTCCTCCTCCACCCCCACCCCCCTCCACCCCTACCTCCTCCTCCACCCCCACCTCCTCCTCCTCCTCCACCCCCACCTCCTCCTCCACCCCCACCTCCTCCTCCTCCACCCCCACCTCCTCCTCCACCCCCACCTCCTCCTCCTCCACCCCCACCTCCTCCTCCACCCCCACCTCCTCCACCCACACCTCCTCCTCCTCCATCCCCACCTCCTCCTCCTCCATCCCCACCTCCTCCTCCACCCCCACCTCCTCCTCCTCCACCCCCACCTCCTCCTCCACCCCCACCTCCTCCTCCTCCACCTCCTCCTTCACCCCCACCTCCTCCTCCTTCACCCCCACCTCCACTTCCTCTACCCCCACCCCCTCCACCCCCACCTCCTCCTTCACCCCCACCTCCTCCTCCTTCACCCCCACCTCCACTTCCTCCACCCCCTCCCCCCCCCACACACACAGACACACTGGCAAGCACCCCACCATCACCACACAATCACAAGGCACAAACAGTAAACAACATAATGAGAACGATGCATAAATTAAAACACACACACACACAAACCCAGACACAGACACACTAGTCTGGTTCCCTTTACTGATCTCCCGTACAGACAGTGTTGCATACCGACGTGATGCCCCCCCCCCCCCCCCCCCCGCTCCTTCCTGCTCCCGACCACAGAGTGATGGCTAAGGGAGAGAGGACAACAGCACCAGGCAGTAAATCACCTGCATGAAAATGTCACCAGACAACCAATAGACACAGAGCCGTTCAACGTTAATAGGAGAGCATCGGTTACCAGATTCTAAATAATAGCCCCCTCAACTCAGTGTGGCCAGGGTTAGCTACCCAAGGTGCCTGGATTTATAGATTTAGCAAATTGCTTTTCTATCCTTCTCTCTGAGTCTTGTGTGACCTGTGAGAGGATGATGGAGAGGGGAGGAGGGTGATGGGCCTGTTGCTTACTGCTTGACTGAACACACCTGTCTTGTGGCCCCAGAGCTAAGGGGAGCAGGCGTCAGGGTTCAGAACCATGCTCCAGTCCAGGGGCTTCTGGAGAGAGAGTCATTGGACAAGGCACAGGAACGATTCTATTCAGCCGGGCCGGGGGGGGCCATCGGTGTGACTGGTGGCTCTTTTATTGGCTGGAGTGATGGTGATGACACAGGATGTGATTGGCTGTCATCCCCGAGGCTCTAGGAGGGTAACTGATACAGACACGTGTGTGTGTGTGTGTGTGTGTTGCGTGTGTGTGTGTGTGTGTGTGTGTGTGTGTGTGTGTGTGTGTGTGTGTGTGTGTGTGTGTGTGTGTGTGTGTGTGTGTGTGTGTGTGTGTGTGTGTGTGTGTGTGTGTAAGTTGTAGCAAAAGGAGGGAGTTGAAAATGCAAACGCATCATCCAAATCACATCCTGACATAGGGGAGCTGAAGTGACATCAATAAAGGTCAGAGTCGGTGTCAGCTGGGATTAAATCACTGTGACTCTTTGACCTGGTGAGTCAATGGTATTGAAGTTCCAATTAATACATCATGTATTTTGAGAGTAACATTAAATTACAGTGTATGACTAAATAGTCAGAGAATACTGTAGTTATTCAGCTGCAAGACTAAGACGTCAGACGAAAAGGACATGATGCCAAGCAAACAGTTGGTAAATTGTTCATTCTTAACGGTCTGCTAGAGTTTCTGAAGACCACTGTGAGACTTTAATAAGGAGTGACATTTTCAGATCACTCTTCTGAATTAAAAAGAGGGGGGGGGGGGAGAAAGACAGAAGCTGTCTCATATAATCTTTGGCACAGCCTGTCTTCTAAGCAATGTAAATAATGCAATCCAAAAATACATGTTTTGTATCTGTCTGAAACGCCTGGAGAACAAGCAGAGAAAGACAACTATACCAACACAACACAGAGCATCTGGGATGAACATTTCACACACTTTTACATCTGTCATCATAATATACATTAGTCCAGGAGCCCCAAAACCATCTCCATTATCCCATAAGGTAGGATGTTTGTGTCCTTAAAGTGCACACTGAAGCCATTACAGGGATAAATCACACTGCTAGGAGCTGTATTTACCAGGTAATCTATACCCAGCCTGAGGGAAGGGGAAAGGAAAAGATGCATCTTGGAGCCATTTGGAACTGAGAGACAACGATAAAGAAACCTCCTTCTAATCCATCATGTTTCACATGGAGAGGACACTAGTTAGATCTGAAGAAACAGGATAACATGATGAAGGAGGGAAATACAGAAAACAAGTTGTGTTTGGCTCGTAAATCACTCGCACAACATAGCATGCTGTCCCTTAAAGGCATGGATGAATGTCATACATGTCATGGAATGGATGTCATGCATGTTTCTGTTCATGTTCAGCACGCGCTGTACCCCTGCTTGGAGCTTCCTCACGAGCTTTTCTCACGAGCTTTTAGATGTTGATGACTGAACTGTCAACACTGCAGCTGCAGGCAGAGAATAGAGATCAAAGCACAGTGCAGCATTGAAAACCCTTGCAGCTCATTTTATCTTGTCAAAGTGTGGTAAAAACCATACGAACGGAGAGACAACGATTAGGCTATCATCTTTTTTTTCTCGAAAAGAAAATCCAAACTCGTCAACTCGTGTTTTCCTCTCCAGTCTGCTGTCTTTAAACCAACTACATCAACAGCCTTCTCAATACAGACGATTTTATTTATTTTTATATAATTTTTGAACCCTGAAATAATTGTGCAAGTGAAATAACAGAAGTCAAATCATATCTTGGTGTGCAACAGTTTAACAGGGTGTCCTAAACTGCTTCAGTCTGGAGAAGTCCTGGTTCACTAATCTGCCAAAATCTTCAGTGTTGCTCATATTGGATCTTTTGCAAAGAATAAAAAATAGCGATTCCTACAAACCCGGTGTCTGAGGCTCCTGCAGTCCAATAGTGTTACTGCGATCATCTAGTTCAGCTATTTAGGATCTTTTTATTCTCAACAGTATTTCCTTTGTAAATCCCGGCAGTAGAACTGATCCGGACAGTGCGCAACATCGTGAATAAGACATATTATTATAATAGACAGAAGGACTGAGTGACACTATGTATCAAATCGTATCTCAAACCCACTTTTTCCGTCCCCATGTGACCGTAGAACATCATGACAGCCGTCATTTGAAACCTTTAAATCAATCTTACCTTGTTCTTCTTGGGGAGGAATTGGGCTCAGGTAGCAGCTAAAATCACCATGGAAGAGACTTACTTCAACTGGGTGGATTATAAGGAAAGAAAGATGGGCAGAGAGAGAGAAAGAGGGAGAGACTGGGAGAGATAGAGAGAGAGGAGCTGGTACTGAGAACAGGACTCAGGTCTGGAACCAGAGGAGCTCTCATTGACATCAGAGAAGTGCTTAAGGTGGAGCTCTGCAATTATTCATCTTACAACACGTTTTAAACATTCTTACATATTGTCCTCAATATGTTATATCTCTTAATATGTTTTTCAATAGAAACAAATATATAGTTTGAATGGAATTTCAACTAAAATGGACATGTCCAAGTCTTAAGCAAAAATAGACCCACTTAAAACAGGGACCATGTCCAACACGGTGTAACTGGTCATCGCAACAATCCCCCCAATTCCAAATCCCCCAAACTACAGCTAAAGATGCATTATAACTACAGCCACAAGGGGACCTTCCTGGCACCAGTGAAGGTGCAGCATCAAGGATCTGTGGATAATGTACTGTTCTGTTCTCTCTCATTGCACAACGTTTCCCCATATACACACACACACATAATAACAAGTGAAATTGACAGTAATATTGACTGAACATGCTATGCTGACTATAAAAACATGGTCATCATCAGTGTGCCTATAATGGTGTTCAGAGTGGGAGGAAAAACAAACATCCAGCACTATTGAAAATGGAGCATTTCTAGTATGCAGTGAATACTGCTGCACACAGCATGGTCAGAGGAGCCAAGGGCCTATTAACTATCCAGATGGATCCCTCAATTATGAGGAAATGTTGTTTTCCAGATGGTTGAGTCACTGACTGCAATAGATACTGATCATTTCTGCTATAATGAATTCCTAAACAACCAATGTGTGTTTTTTTTATAGCAACAAAACTCCTAATTTCATGAGTACAGAAAGCTTCTTCCCAGCTGATTTTCACTGTTAAACAGCAGACATTTTGATATTTGGAATTCTGTTTAGACAGACAAAAAAAAAGATGCAAGAAAAAAAAAACCTAAGCGCATATTTAATCTTATTTATGTGCAAGGTTCACATCAGGTACAACAGAAGTTAGTTATACAACAACAGAAAACACATAATAAAATTGACATACCGACTGGGTAAAAAAAAAAAGAAAGAAAAAAAGTGGCATGACGCAGGTGTATTTACATGAAAATAGCAGAAAAACTACAAAATTGTACAAGGCAGGGTTATCAAATATGTACATGTCCTTACCATGTCCCCACTGTCCTGCCTGTTACAGATCATTCTCTGCTCCATCACATCTGATTTAAATGAAGAGCTGCTTTCAGGCTTCTGCTAAGCTAACGACCCATTCATCGAACTCTGACTGTGTCCGAGCAGAGAATCATCTTAAACAAGACAAGACAGCGGACTCTTGAGGACCGCTGCAGCTTCACAACATAGCACAGATGCAGGTGGATCCTGTGGTTCTCATCAGATGGTTCCACCTGTTCTCTGGTGTTAGCGGGCCTGGCCGTCTCTCTGGCTCAGGGTGCTGTCTGCTGGGGGGCGTCTGTTGATGTTACTGTGAACAAACTGTCTCAGACCCTCTAGACCCTGGTTGAAGAGGAACTCCAGGTACCAGTCCCAGTGTTTCCCATTCTGCTGACAAACACACATTAAACACTGTACTGGTCATCAAAAAAACATGATATGACTTCATGGATCTCTTGTAAAAAAAAAAACATAAATTCCATTTAACAAGAATGGCCACACTTCAAATCGCGCATATCCGAGCATGTAAAGTAAAATCTATTAAAAAATGAATTAATAAGACCTCGGTAGTTACCTTTATGGAATTGAGGTCCATGTGTCTCCTCTCTGGCCAGCACTGATAAAGAGAGTGACAGAAGTAACATCAATATTCATCTCTTCCCCTCACCAGTAACTCTCTGAAGAACAGACCACGGTTGGTGTTGCCGTCGGACCAGAAAAAGGTGCGTGTATTATTAAACATAATGAAAACTGAAGTCTCATGCAGATCCCATGAATAATAAAATCAGATTCTGTATTAATGGATCTTCTATGAAAGATACATTAATACCACATTCGTCACTCCCTTCATCTGGGATTAAAAGTTGATTAACCAAACTGGCACCGCCCTCTCGTGCCTCCGCCACGCTGACTCTGCATCAACAGAAGGTTGACACCAACCACCATGACATGAGACCACGTCCTCTGGACAGAGGGGTGACCTGTGGAGGGAGAGCAAGGGGGAGAAGGCAGCAGGCAGACCTGGTGGTGGAAGACGACAGCCAGGCTATAGAAGGCTGGGTGGTGGATGAAATCGAAGCTCCTCCAGTACTCTGGTACTTTGCTGCTTTCCAGAACCTTCTCTGCCGTCTCCAAGGCTGTCCCAGGCAGGAAGGTCCTGGAGTTCCACAGAGAGCCCACCATGGTCAGCAGATAGGCATTAAAGTCCTTGTACGTCTGTCTGCTGATATGGAAGGCCTGCAAGAGGGAAGGAGGGAACAAGATAAGAGAGAGAATAAACACAGATAGGGGGATGGAAAGAGGGAGAGAGGGAGAGAGAGAGGAGAGACAGAGAGAGGGAGAGCAAAAGAGTGAGAAAGAAAGAGAGAGAGAGGGAGAGAGCAAAAGAGAGAGAGAAAAAGAGAGAGAGAAGATGGCAGGAAGATGGAAGAAATTAAAAAAGAGACTTGAAAGACAAATGCAGACTGAACACACACTCCTGAGACAGAACAAAGCAGGTTTGAATGGTACAGGTTGGATACTATCTCCAAACACCAGGTTCATTCACTGGGATGTTTGAGCATGTTAACCAATTCCCATTCTGAGGACCAGATCTATTTGTCTCGATGAAACAGCTTGACGTTTGAGGCAGTGTGACTTGCAAATTCTGCTAAATACTATGAAACCTGCCATCTGAAATCTATTCAAGGCGAGATCTGGCTACTGTCCATGAGCCTAATAGTTCTGTTCATCATGAACAAGATGAAATGCCGTGAAAACAGCCTTGGAAAGACCTGCTTGTACATCCAACTCTTAGATGTGTAAAATAACACAAATGTTGTCCTTTACCTTCATCTTCTGATCTTGACTCTTGGCTGAGGTTAGATTATTCTTGTACCTAAAGACAAAACACCAGACCTTGGTTAAGTTATGCTTGACTAAACAACATTGCTTATTCCTGACTTGGCTGAAAAGTCTAACATAGCCCCACACAGATGACTGCATAGTACATTGTCAGAAATGAATCAGTAATCCCTGTTGCTGTGTATATTCAAATATGGTTTCAAACAACATGTATATCCTCTTAGAAGAAAAGCATGTTTCTTTTTTCCCCCCATTTAGCTTAGTCATGTTTTTTGCATGTTGCACTACGCAGAGTGGTTCCATGTCACAGTGGAACATGTAGGTCACACATGTAGAGGGAACATACCTGGAACCCTAGCAGACACACTGCCACAGCAGGAGCATGTAGCTGGCATTCAGATCAAACATTCAAACAGGCTGTGGACCTTCATGAAACTGAATCTTAAATGTGCTGTTACAGAGCACAGGTAGCCTGCTGATAGAAGGACTTCACTCTGCATATGTGCTCGTTAAATATACATCAATGCACTTTACGTTCCTTTGGATGGCAGAAGACATGGCAAGCCATGTTTAAGTTTAATCGAGTCATTTATCAGACGCTCTTATCCAGAGTGACTTACAGCAAGTACAGATTTAACCCCCTGAGGCAAGTAGGGTGAAGTGCCTTGCCTAAGGACACTACCTCATTTTGGCACGACTGGTGTGCCAAATGTTCTGATTACTAGCGCGATTCCCTAACTTCCTTAGGTGTGAGGTGGGGTGACCCAGCCGGGGCTGAGGGCAGCAGGTCTACTCCCTCACCTGACCATGATGTGGGCCAGGCGGTCCACGCTGACCGGGTCTGTGGCCAGCAGGGCGGGGAAGAACACACCCTTGGGGGGGAGCAGCACGAGGGGGAGACTGTACTTCAGGAACATGTCACACACCTGGAGGGGGAGAGGGAGGGGGAGGAGGGGGGAGGGTACATCAGCTAAGTGCCCACAGCTGTGGATGAAGATGATGATTGCCAGGCTAAAAGCCTGAGTGTTCCAGGGCTCCAGGCTGGTTACCGTCTGGTAGAAGTCCAGGACGTGACTGAGGAGGAGGGAGTGACAGGCCTCCAGCTGCAGACCTGCAGAGGCCAGCCTGCCCACCAGGCTCACCAGCTCCATGACCGAGTCCATGAACCCTGACAGGGTCATGCTCCTGGACGACACAGGGGCTCAGTTTCAGTTACACACTCTCTCTCTCTCTCTCTCTCTCACACACACACACACACACACACACACACACGCATGCACACACACACACAACCCTCATCCAACTGCAGAGCAGATCCCCACAGGGATAAAGTGAACTCCAGTCCTACGTGGGCTGACTGGCTGCTGAAACAATCAGAAAGTATCAGAACTTTGCCCTTGGTACAGTATGTCTCCTTCAACTGCTCACTAATGCAATAAAACAGGAAATAACCAAATCAGTGGAGGTGCACTGCAGTTCATTACCCAGAGTTCCAGAGGACAGGCAGGGGATAGGGGGAGGTTAAGAGGGGTGTGGGCGTGACCACCATACAACCACAGACATTGATTTCCACACAAACCCCAGAAGATTGTTTCTCTGTGGTAATAGGCAATCTGGGGATGAGGTTTAAAATGGTGAGGCGACTTTAAAACGTACTGGACACCCCATTAACTTAATCGAAGAAGAGAGGATTGGCATATGGAGGCTCAGAGAAGGCAAGCGAAGGGAGGAGGAGGATAGAGTGGGGTGTGTGTGTGTGTGCGCCTCACATTGGGGTGTGGCTGTTCAGGCTGATGTCCAGGCCGTCCTCCAGAGCGTAGACAGAGTGCCATGTAAGCCACTTCAACAACATGCTGTTCAGGCAGTCCAGCACACTGCACTGTGGAGAAAGGACAGCTGTGTTAGAGGAGCCAGTCAGAACACACCACTGAACCACTACTCAACCACTACTGAACCACCACTGAACCACTACTCAACCACTACTGAACCACCACTGAACCACTACTGAACCACCACTGAACCACTACTGAACCACCACCGAACCACCACTCGAACCACCGAACCACCATTCAAACTACCGAACCAGCACTTAAACCACTGAAGCACTCTGATATATTACAAACTGTTTTAAATACTGATGTGGGATCTTTGATCATTACTGTGTATGCTAGTATTATTATGTTCATATTGATCTGTTTGATGTTGTTTTTATTACGACTGCTGTGATTTTCCCTTCAGGGCTGAATAAAGTTCTATCTAATCTAACTATCTAAAAAGGAGGTTGACAATTTATGACATATTTTTATAAAGAGTAAGAGAAATTGCTGAATGATAAGAGTAATGATTTAGGCGGTAGAAAGCTGCTCCTTCTGTAAAGGGCAGGTGTGTGTCTGTGCTTCTACCTTGAAGGAGAGCGTGGAGGAGAAGAACAGCTGCATGAGAGGCTCAAACAGAAGCTGGCTGATACCTGCAGGTGAGGACAAACCACATTAGCAGCAGCTAACACAACTCTTCCATCCAGCATGCAATCCCCAACACATGGCAGCCAGTCACAGCACAGGCTGCCAGGTAGGCACAGGTCTACCTGTCTGCCCACCTGCCTGCCCGCCTGCCTGCTATTTCAGTAGTTTAATTAGGATAGAGAGGGTGAGGAGGGAGGGGGCGTACAGGAGCTGGGCACCACGGGGATGTCACTCAGCAGGCCCAGGATCTGGGGGCGGAACAGCGACCCGTCCCAAACGCTCAGGAACTTGTAGAGGAAGGTCTCTGTGCTGGTGAAGCCCTCCTGGTTGGGAGGAGAAAGACAGAAACATACGCATCTCAAATGAGCGTTTGACTGGGGCATGACTTATTAATGAGCTGTGAGCAGGGGTCTGATGGGGGGGGGGGGGGGTGAGGCTAACATGCTGTGACAGATTCAGCTCACTCTAAGAACATGGATGGTGGAGTGGGCAGTGGGAGGGGCGGGCGGGCGCTGGAGGATGTGTGTGGTGGAGGGTGAGGGGGGTGAGGGTGGTCACCTGGAGGAAGTTCTGGGTGGAGAGTAACATGTGGAGGAACTGCAGCACCTCAGCCGAACTCTGGGAGACACTGTCACTGCAGAACAGAAACTCTGCCGGAAGAAGAGGGGAGAGAGATGGGGGAGAGAGAGATGGGGGAGAAAGATGGGGGAGAGAGAGATGGGGGAGAGAGAGATGGGGGAGAGAGACGGGGGAGAGAGAGATGGGGGAGAGAGATGGGGGAGAGAGATGGGGGGGAGAGAGAGATGGGGGGAGAGAGATGGGGGAGAAAGATGGGGGAGAGAGATGGGGGGGAGAGAGAGATGGGGGGAGAGAGATGGGGGAGAGAGACGGGGGAGAGAGATGGGGGAGAGAGACGGGGGAAGAGATAAAGAAAGATGAAAAGATCAGGGGAATATAGAAGAAAAGAAGGGAAGCGTGAGTAGATTGTTTTGTGCAATTTTGACACATCTAACTTTTTCTTTGTTCCCTAAACGCTTCCCACACAGATCCTTTGATGCCCCCAGCCTGCGTTTGGCTTCCTGCACCATCTCTGTGCCAGGCCGTGTGACGGAGCAGGCAGCGTGTGATTCACTCACCCTCGTGAAGGGCGTGGCCCAGCCAGTAGTTGAGGCAGAGGAAGGCAGATTCGTCCTGAACACATTCCAGGTAGTGAAGTGCCAGGCTGGACCCCAGCAAGGAGCCCATCTGGGCTGGGAGCTGCAGGGGAGGAACACAGGAAGACTTAGAGAGAACAGAGATAAGGAACCTGCGCACGCACACACACACACACACACCAGGGTAGGGGGGTTATGATGTTAGCTGGGCCTACACTGATGAGCGACAGCCAGACATCAAAGCTGCTAAATTGCTTCAAATCAGATCTGCCCACAGAACAATAAGACCACTCATGTTCTTGTTTACACTGAGTGGGCAATCGATAAAGCTCTGGACCAGCTCTGTCTCATCCAGTAATCATAGTGATCAGCATGGCAATGTCTTCTGCATCATTCACACATCACTGGGTCTATTGTGCCTGAACAGCTGCCTCACAATATGGGGACGAGCTTACATGAAGTATCTAAATCCAGAGCCAGGCTGGATGACAGACATGGCTGCGTCTGCCCATAATTAGGGAGCAAAAGGCATTGTTCATGTGAAGCTGGGGGAGTCGGTCCATCCACAGACTCAGTCCTGGCTCCTCTCTCTGTCACATAGTGGACTAGCTGATGTGTTGTCTGTCTCTGCTCTGCCTGGGCTGAGAGGCCAGCTGTAAACCAGCAAGGGCTGTCACAACTCCTTGCTGTGCATGTTGTCTCTACACCATGGGGTGGGTGGGGGGGGGGGGGGGGGGGTTGATGGAGCATGAAGTAGATATAAATGTCCTTGGGCCTTTTATAAAATATTTATTTGAGTTTGTCAGGTCAACGTCTCGGCTAAGTCCACAGTGTTTGAGAGGCTGCCGTTCTTTAATTGTTGACACTTACTTAAGTTATTTTGATGCAGCTTACACATCCACGTCCCTGTTCATTAGTCTAATGACTCACAGGGATAAACAACTGTCAGGAAGTCTATATACAGTAATGCAATGACATAGTCAGTAAACAAACGACACAGAGAATAGCTCGTGAATCTGACAGATCAAGAGCGATACACAAATTAACTTCCAAGGCCTTTATCATCTTCTGTGAAGCACTAAGCTACACTACATGGTGACACACCTCCCCCAAGTGGCCGTATGAAGACATTACATGTCAAGGCACACTTTAAAGTGCTCATCTACCATCTGTTCCAGAATAACATACATCCAAGCATGAGCAACGGGTGAATAATCAGGCAGGAGAGAGAGAGAGACAGAGAGATGGCCATTTTGAAAGGGACAGATAACAATATGCTGAGAGAGGTGCAGACAGACAGACATGGGGGAGGAGGTGTACAGAACGAGAAGCAAGGCTGACCTCTATGTGGTGGAGGTTCTCCAGGAGCTGGGAAAAGGAGTGGAGCTGAACCAGGGGTAGGACCTTCCTGCAGGAGGAGGCAGGCCCAGCCTGGCTCTGCACTGTGGGGCTCAGGGTCGGCAGTTCCAGGTGGTGCAGCTTCTGTAATAGATGGAGAAGTGAGCAGCTTGATTCTGATGTCATCACACCATCATTAGTAGTGAAGTGCAGGACAGCATCACTGTCTAGACAGAGCAGGCATACAGTACCCTTTTCTTGGAGCTGGTTTTGTTCGAGGTTCCAAGGGTCAGTCCAACACCTGATGTGATGAGAGCGCTGGCCTTCCTCTGAACCACACTGAGCCCTGCCTTCCATGGAGCACTGTGGTTCCTGAAGCCACTCTGAAGGATTCAACACAACGAATATGACATGTGAGCAGGATGTGTTTGAAGACCTAGCATGCAGCTAAACACCAGGGGGCCCCTGGGGCATGGAGGCTGAGGCCCCTGGGGGATGGAGGCTGAGGCCCCTGGAGGATGGAGGGTGAGGTCTGTACTAACCCTCATTCTCGATGGAAGGGACAGCGTCACCAGCTCCGGGCGGAAAACTTTGTAGAGTGACAGCAGGTGGGACAGGAAAGGCTGCCGGCCCTGAAAGGGAGGAGATGGGAGGAAAAGGAGAGCAATGAAACACAGACGCCTGTTCTGTTGACTGATGTCAGTAATCATTCATGACAACCACAGATAATAGTTTAAATGGAGGATGAAGTGTTTAATTAAACTCCCATAGATCTTAGTACTGATGGATGAAAGACTGGTTTACCATCTTTGACTGTAGTTCCAGGAGCTTCCTCACCCTGAACAGGCAAACTGTAACAGAGAACAACAAGGTCAAGATATCTACTGAATGCAAAGCTGCAGGGAAAAGGGGGGGAAAGCGCTTGATGATGTGATAAATGTGTGTTGAACCATTAACATCACTTACCACTTTCCCTCCTGGTCAAAAGGTAGAGCAGGTGACAGATGAAGGGAGACTGGGGAGGAAGTCAAATATATTTACTTTGGGAAAGGTGGATGATATGCCCTCAGTCAAGAATCCTACATATAGCAGTCAGTCCAATCTCAGATACATATAGCAGTAACATCTAATCCCAGGCTGCTCTTACCAGGTCTTCATATTTCACAAAGCTGAAGATGAAGCCATAGATGGCCCTCAGCTGGTCCTTAGAGTCGATCATATCAAACACTGTCAGGACCCACTTCAGGAAGAGAATCTGAAGCGAGCATGAAGCAACAACAACAACAACAACAAAAAATTACTTTTCCAGAAAGAAACAGGACGCTGAATAAACATGCGTGGCTTGTTAAACCCTGTGGGTAGACAGAGGGGGGGGTTCTTACCTGTGTGCTGGCTGGGATCTTGCCGGTGCACAGCCATGCCACGGCTCGCACCACAGCCTCCTGAGGGACCACGCTGGCAGGGATCAGGAACTTCAGAACCCGGACACACGGGGCAGTACCTTCACACACAGAGGAAGCACTGACCATAAGCACTGGATGTAGTGTCCTGACTAGCATATGGCCTTAGATCAGGGCTGACCGGTGTTGTGCCACCAGATGCACCCCCCTCAGCAGGGGCGCACACCAGCCACTTGATACAGAAGTGAAGGTTTTCGTATCGCTATCGCAGACAATCAGAGTACAGTAAGGAGCATCTGATGATGCTGGTGGCAGCCGTGCTTCAGGTGGCACAACACCGCACCTCTAAGCAAGATATCAGTATAAGCAATATAGCCCACAAGATGAAAATGATGCAGATGCACTCACCCATGCGCAGACTCATGGCGAACTCCAACATGACAGAAACAGCCTCTGGAGGAAGTCCTTGACTGAGGCCGACTCTCTCCACATGGACCAGGTTCGCCTCCAGCACATCATTACCACTAACAGGGGTACCTGCCTCAACTACAACAACAACAAGCAGTAATTACTAAAATAGTTTAATCTTTAAGTCTTATGCATTTGTTGATGTTGGAAAGTATCTAGACTCGAGAAACATGCGATACAGGTAACATGAACTTGAATAGTCTTCATCTAACAACAAAGTAGCTGCATATCTAACTAGTCTAACATAGTTTAAACATGACGTCAATCCTGTTCTTGGCAGCGAACAAAAGAAGCGTGCAAACAAATCAAATAAAACATGAACCAGTGGTGTATTTGAACTTGTGTGTGTGTGTGTGTAACATTAGGATGAAGTGTCTCTGTGTTCTTGCTAAGTTAGCCTAGCTGCTGCATGTTACCCTCTGAGAAGTATTTCAGGGCGATCACAAATGGGTCTTCTGCCTCGTTTTTTCTTCTTTTTTTCTCTGCCACTCTCAAACTTCCATTAATACGACCAGAAAAAGACAAGTCTTGTTCTGACGATATCGAGTTAAGTTTTGAACTCGATAAATCCGATATTTTGGCCATTTCTACATAACTGTAAACACATTCATTCGGCGTCTTTCCAAACAGACATTCAAACAACTCAAATCTTCCGCGCGACCGTTTGCTGTGCGCAAGCGCAGTGGACTCCCTCCGTAGGCATTCTGGTCATTGTAGGTCTGCATTCTGGTCATTGTAGGTCTGCATTCTGGTCATTGTAGTTCTGCGTTCTGGTAATTGTAGTTCGGTATTTTCGAAAACCTTGTATTTTGTTCTCCCTTTCAGCTTCGTTGTATGTAAACGTGAGCCATAATAAACACAATGACACACTGTGTATGTATATATATATATCATCCACATTGCTTTATTTCGCTCATTTTGTTTTACAAAAGCATTGTGAAGCCTACATTATTTACTTCCGATTGCATCTGAATAACGTGTTTCTCGTTTCCCTTGTACATTATTAACAAATCTAAATAGCAAAAGACCAATCTGTACTTAGATATGTATTTCTTTTAGTAAAGAATTCACTCGCAAGTATAGATGATCATAAAAATTCGTACTTTGACATTGGAGAAAGACACAAAGCCAGGTTCTTTATTTGACTTGTCATTTAACAAAGCAGATGGTGCTCATTTTGATCCTGGCACTTGATCCAGTAATACTGTCCC
Source organism: Neosalanx taihuensis (assembly GCA_030340665.1). Lineage (NCBI taxonomy): Eukaryota > Metazoa > Chordata > Actinopteri > Osmeriformes > Salangidae > Neosalanx > Neosalanx taihuensis. The sequence continues at coordinate 1,638,055 of CM059302.1, forward strand.
ACTCCCAGTCTCTCCTCCTTCATTGATTTTGTGAAACATTATTAGCAATGACAGTTTTATCTTTCACCAAAGCAATGATTCACTTCACAGTAGGCAGTTGACAGGTCTGTTTTCTTTGGGGAAAAGGGTTAAGGCCTTCATGCAATACTATCAACAAGAAAAACTAATGAACAAGGGGGGAAAAAAGGCTTCACAGAATACTACATTTATTTTAATACCTTATTCAAACAAGTTGCTAATGTAATTGACAGATCAATATTAAATAAACCCTGTTATTATTTTTTTACAGTTCTAAAATTGTTGATTTCTAAATAATCATGCTGCGTGACATGAAATAAAATCCATTCATAGAACCATTCCAAGCTATAATCTAACAGTACAAAAAGAGGATGAATCTTTAATTGTGATTGAATCAGAAGGGATATTTTCAGAACACAGACCACATTTTCTACTGTATATGGATGAATACATGAAAAAACAACAACAATACAAATAATGCGTAACAATAAACAGTAATTAAGATGGATTCTGGACGGACAAATGTCTTAAGAGCTGATCTCGCTTTAGTTGCCACATGTAATTGTCCACAGGAATGGACAGAATGTATAGGACTTGATGTTTTCAGGATCAGTGCTGGGTAACAGGGCAGGAGACACCAATAACCAGTCAGCCAATAGGATGGGACAGGGTGTGTGTGGGTATCACTCTTCTCAGCGATCGTTTTTCCCTTTTGAACCGTTAATTGCAACAATCCAGAGAAAGACAACAGGGGTTCCCTTAAGCTGTTGCTCTGCCCAAACTAGAAAAACAAAAAAGTGTCAAAGTTTAAGACTGTTTGACCTTGTTCTTTTCCTGAGCGTTCACATGTTCTTCCCTGCTCTCCTCCCTCTCAGGTCGGTCCTCACTCTGACGGGCGATGAGCAGACGGCAGGTGAGCAGGATACCAAAGACTAGAGCATGGGCGTAGCGTTTCAGAGGGTCTCCCACAAGCTGGTGGAAGAAGAGGACGGCTAACATGACCAGCAGAAGTATAAAGTTAGCCACGTCCTTTGGTCTCCCTGGCACCAGGGTCAGGACCACACCACACCCTACTTCCAGGGAGCCGATTATTTTACGGAGCAGGACAGAGGTGACGCCTATCTTCTTGAGACCTGGCAAGGCCTTGGCGTAGCTCTTGTAAGCTCTTTTCTGAAATACAAGGACAGTGTTTATTGAAAATGTGGCAGTGTTATAGACACTCATACAAATGCCTCATCAGTAGGGAGGATTATAGTTTTAAATTTGAAGATATAGACCCTTTGAGTGAAACTCTGAGCCTGTCCATTTAATTGTGAGCCCACTATGGGCCATAACAATTGTCCTTGATGTCGTTTTAAAAAGAAATGTGTAGGCACTTATCAAATAAGTTGTTATTCGATGTTGGGGGAAACGACAAAGCACACTGGGCACATCTGATGTGTTGAATTGTGAGCTACACAACATCCCGAGGAGCGACACAACATCAGCACCGGCAGGTGCAGCAGAGAATTTGCTGGAATGCGCCGCCATTGCCGTTATCGGCTCTATTGCACTATTTCACTAATATCTCAATTTTATGTAATTTTCCACGCCCAAACAAACAACAAAGAAAATATAAGTGTAATTGTAATCAGTGGTTAAATGAATAGACTATCAAAAAGCAACTGCACAAAACGTTAGAAATGACACGACATTCATTCATGTAGCCTAGTTTATGAATTTACAGTTTTAAGGGATGACTTTTCTGAATGACCACAGCATTGCTGTTATATGGGGATGCTTTTGGCTATTTCTACTATAACTGTAATACAAATTCCAATAATTTCTCAAACAAATGACGGACTATTCATTAAAAAGTAATTATTGCACGAGTCTCATTCCATCACTAGGCACGCCTTCAATTCCGTGTTTCATAGTCTCAAGATGATCCTTTTAGTCTACATGAATCCTCGGTTATTTTCGTCATTGTTTCTTCCTTATTTGGGTCATTATCGTACATCACATTATTAGAGCACGAGAGCGCTCGCGACTACTGCAGAACAATGGCCTTCCCTGCTAGATGCACATGCGATCAGCTGCTGTAGTCTTAGGTCTACTTACCATCTCACTGTATGCATCTTTGCTCAGTCGTGGTGTTAGTTTAATGGTTCCCATAAAAACAAAAAACAGACCAAGAGCGAAGGAGAGCGCCACAATGGTTACTGTCCTTGGTGAAGCCATCTTTCTGTCTCCTATGCACGTTCCTTTCTGAACCAGTAGGGTTCTGTCTACCCTCTGAAGATGCAGAGGGGGATGGGCTTCTAGAACACCGACAAATATGGCGACTTGTCCCACTGTTCCATTTCATTGGCAGGTCATGATAGAGATTGATGCAATTTTACATCTGATATAATTGTGTTCACAGAATACAGGCCTACATTTGCCACAGCTACACATACAAATCATGTATTCTCTTGTCTCGAGAGGCTAAGACCTTGCACATATTGTATGCATAAAAACATTTATAAAATTCTAGATATTTCCATCAGCTTGCATGATTGTTTAATTAAGGAATCGTGTAACTTTATTACAGATGTTAATTTCTTGTTGTCAGTTCACTCTCCCAGAGTTCCTCTCATTTTATTTTTACTTTCCAGAACACTTAATGGTGAACTTTTGTCAAATACACATAGAAAAAAGGTCAAATATACAGTATACATCATGTCTTACTTAAAAAAAAATCATAATTTGACTTACAAACACACACGTATACAGTTGAGTAGTATGGCCAAATTTCAAGTTTACATAATCAGGAAATTATTGTATTTAATAAGGAATAACAGTAATATATACATGCCAAACAAAATAAAACACAGTTTAAATAAAACACAGCACTAAACACAAACTGGGAATGACACAATGTCAACAATGAACAAAAGTATCACTTCCAAAGATGAGACAATCTTCAGGAATTCCTAAAGTTATGATTTTTTTCATGTACAAGAAGGTTATGGTGCAGTCTGGCCAACATGTGGCCAGCCTCCCTATCGTCAGTGATGGCTTTGTGTTTTAGAGAGTGTGGGGGGGGGGTCACTGCATGTTCATAAACTAAGACTGCTGTTGTCGTCAGCAGACCCCGTCATCACACACAAGACCCAGGATCCTCTCAACCTCACTGAGATTGCTCCTGCTCTTGACGTTCTTTCAAAGCCAAAATCGCTTTTCGGTAAAGATCTGCAGGAGACAGGAAAATAATAACTCATGTTTGTTTTTTGTTGTTGTGTTTTTTTTTTTTTTTTTTTACAAATATAATTGTGTCCAGGTAATAACAGTTTGAAATGCATTTCATTGAGAGCTGGGCTCACCAAAGGTGTTTGATAGGTCGACTGGCTGGGACTCTGCTGGAACCTTCTCTGTATTGATCTTGTTCTTCTTCTTTACTTTCACAGCTTTCTTCTTTTTCTTCTTCTCCTCTTTACCTATAAGCAACACAATGCAAACGCTGAACATATATCTGTACATATACATATAAGTGTAACAAAAAGCAACAGATTTTTATTAGCTGTAAACTTGTGTGTGTGTGTGTATATATAACTAACTTGGATTGGATAAAAACGTCTGCTAAATGAATATTTATTTTATTTTAAATATCTACCTTTGGCTGGTTTGTCTTCATTGTCAAGTGATTCAGGAAGGTCGAGCGTTTCTTCTTTGACCTTCGTCTTGCGTTTCAGTTTTTTTCGTTTAGGCGTTATAAGGGCACTGCTGGCCTTCTCCTTCTGCCCACCGTGCTCTTGGTCTGCCTCTGGGCCTTCATCCTCCTCTTCCTCATTCTCTACTCTTTTGCTCTTCTCTGTGTCCTTGATTTTAACCTGCTTTTTCTTCTTCTGTTTAAGTGTCTTTTTCAGAGTGCTCTCCTAGCAGAAAAGCAAAAAAGGACAGATCAGTGTAAAATTCTAACACACACAATCTCTTGCAGTGGGGTGTAGCCCCTCCCCCCAGAGGGAGATACAGTATCTGTAGGTCTTTTCTCTACCTTTTTCAGAATATTTCGAATAGGTTGCAGTGTGCTTCCATTCTTGGGCTTTTTGTCTTTGTCTTTTGGCCGGTGAACTTGTCGAAGATCCGTCTTGCTAGCACGTATTCTGCACAACAAACGCAACAATCCCCCCCCAAAATGTAAGTTTTATAACAGAATAATCATATCTAAAGATCTAGTTACTGCGACTAGCTGGCCCCAGTCCAGGGTGTACCCTGTCTAAGGCCCGAAAGTAACTGGGATAGGTTCCAGTCACTTGTGACCCCTAATGAGAATAAGTGGCACCGCTAATAAGCAGTAGATAATGATTGAAAATATCTAAATTAGTTCAACTTCACTAGACAAAATAATATAATTTAGATTCAACATCAAGATCAAGGTCATCATTTTGGTTAAGCCTCTCTGAACGCCTCTCACCTCTCATCTTTAGGTTTGCTGCGGCCTTTCTCCCCTTTCCCTCGTCGATCTTTCTCCTGAGAAGGTGCCAGAGGTCTCCTGCTATCCCTGGCAATACGTGCACAGAGTTCTGGGTAATCCAAACTTACGGCTCGCAAAAGCCAGTGGAGACCACGTAACGTCTTCCTGTCCGACCAGCGGCGGAGATCCATTAAGGCTGAGCAAGGCTCCTGAGGTCGAGAGAGGTAGAGAGACACAGCGAGAGAGAGTGAGAGTGAGAGATCGAGAGAGAGAGAGAGAGAGAGAGAGAGAGAGAGAGCGAGAGAGAGAGAGAGAGAGAGAGAGAGAGAGAGAGAGAGAGAAGAGAGCGAGAGAGAGAGAGAGAGAGAGAAAGAGAGAGCGAGAGAGAGAGAGACAGAGAGAGAGAGAGAGAGAGAGAGAGAGAGAGAGAGAGAGAGAGAGAGAGAGAGAGAGAGAGAGAGAGGAGGTCATCACGTTTGCATGGTATCTAAAAGTATGAAACTTTTCTGCTTCTGATTATGTGACGCTGTTAGAACTCACAATGTGGCACAGAGAGCGGCTCTGGTTAACCAGACTCTCCAGTGTCAGGATCTCAATCAGCTCACTGCCCAGCAGAGCGTTCATCTTGTCCTGTTTGTTGGCCAGCCTACAAAGATAAAACAATAACAACACAAATATATCAAGTTCATTATACTCACTCATACAAATCTCCTCCTTGATAGTCTGTGACAGATATTCAGGGGGATCCTTACACTAAGAGTGGTTTCCCAGCCACTCTGGGCTGCTCTAGCAGATCAACAAGGATCTCCTTGACCTCCTTGATCCGGTGTCTGTCACTGGAGTCGACCACAAAGATGACCCCGTGGACGTCTCCGTAGTGGTCACTCCACGCCGCTCGGTCCTCCGGGGCTCCGCCCGTGTCCAGCAGGGTCACCAGGAAGTTCTCCACTCTCAGCTCGGTGCGGACACACCTGTGTGTGGGACTCACATCCCCTGGAGGCCCTGCTGACAGACACACACACCTGAATCACCGACAGACACACACACCTGAATCACTGACAGACACACACACCTGAATCACTGACAGACACACACACACACACACCTGAATCACTGACAGACACACACACCTGAATCACTGACAGACACACACACCTGAATCACTGACAGACACACACACACACACACCTGAATCACTGACAGACACACACACCTGAATCACTGACAGACACACACACACACACACCTGAATCACTGACAGACACACACACCTGAATCACTGACAGACACACACACACACACACACACACCTGAATCACTGACAGACACACACACCTGAATCACTGACAGACACACACACACACACACCTGAATCACTGACAGACACACACACCTGAATCACTGACAGACACACACACACACCTGAATCACTGACAGACACACACACCTGAATCACTGACAGACACACACACCTGAATCACATCACTGACAGACACACACACCTGAATCACTGACAGACACACACACCTGAATCACTGACAGACACACACACCTGAATCGCTGACAGACACACACACCTGAATCACTGACAGACACACACACCTGAATCACTGACAGCAAACTGAAGTGTTCTGTTTGTATTCTGGAGGAATGTCAGAATGTTTCAGAACTCTGAGTTAATTTACCTTTTAGCATCCCCTTGACAGAGGATGTTTTCCCTGCCTTGTCAAGACCAACTACCAAGACATTGACCTTTCTGCGTGGAGAAAAAAAAATCACTTTATTTAAACTCTGTTGAAGAGAGGGTAAAAATATCACATTGGGCTAATTGGATTTTGAGAGGTTCAGTGTTTTACCTTAAAGGTTGCTGGATCTTGGAAACCCAGCTGCAGCAGTTGCTCATCAGGTTGAACATGTTTAGTTGAGGTGAGCAAGGCGAGCACAGAGGCCACCATTTTGTCTGGAGCTCGTACCTGGAAGCAGATGGCAGACCTCACTGTAAGACAGGGCTGACCAGCCAAATGGACCTGGCAGCTCTTTGTGTTCCACAAGCATTAGAGACTGCATATGGCTAGAATATCATGAGAGTGACCAAACACTAAAGCTGCAAGCCAATTGCCCTCAAAGTGTAAGAACTTCTTATATCTTGTTTTAAAATACTTTTTTTGGGTACATGGTTTACACTTAAATCGCACAAAGAATACCAAGCGGTCAAGCTATGTGTGTCCAGTTCTGGTACTGACCAGAAAGACCTGGCTTAAGTTATTCACATCATGTTTGGGTACATCACCTGCTGTCTGCCCTCACAAGTTATCTAGTGTTGTCTAGTAGGGTCTAATCTTTCTCTGTCTCTCTCTCTCTCTCTCTCTCTCTCTCTCTCTCTCTCTCTTCCCTTCTCTCTCTGTCTGTCTGTCTGTCTGTCTGTCTGTCTGTCTGTCTCTCTCTCTCTCTCTGTCTCTTCCCCTCTCTCTCTCTCTCTCTCTCTCTCTCTCTCTCTCCATCTATCTGTCTATGTACAGTATGTATGTAATTATGTATGTTGTGTGTCTGTGTGTTTATGTAATACACCTGAGTCAGAGGTGTGAGACTGTATGTGAGACTGTATTAAATAAATCCAGCTTGTTTTAGCCCTCTATTCAGTGCATCTGTTCAAGCTTCATAATCTCCTAAAGCTCAGACTGACTCACTTAGTGAACTAGAGTGACTGGTTCTACACTGACCCTAATGTAGGTCCCAGCCACTGACCAGCCAAAGTCCTCAGTCTGTTCAAATAAGCCAATAGCTGCAGGTAAAAATACAGACGGACTAAAGAAAGACCATCGAAGGAAGTCAATACAAGGAATCATATACATGACACCTGTTTGGCCAGTTTCTTCAATGCTTCTTGTTCTGCTCCTATGCATCAGTCTTGAACATCAAAAAGCTAAATGATAACCAACTAACAACCTATTGACAATGTATATGACATTATTATTACCAATACAACTATGAAGACAAAGCACTGACCACAACATGGTAATGCATACAATTAGCAAAGAGTTCTGTAACTTCAGTGCATCAAAACATATAACACTAAATATGGTATCAGATTACTGATGCATTCACACAAACTCTTATTCACACTGGCACATGGCCTTACAGTAATATCGACATGTCCCAATGTACATATCTATACATCCAGATTATTCTAAAAATATTTTTAAAAATCCCCCAAAAAACTAAGTTAGACAATAGTTTCTCTGATTTCTTACCATAAGATGTCTGCTTCCATGCGTTTGCTTGTTTGTTCTGTTCTGAAGGCATAGTGCTGCCGACAGTGAAACCCTAATCAGGCTAAAATGATGCAGCTAATCCTGTGGTCACCTCATGTGGGAGGAGCTACCTGAGGAGTTTACCGATTTACCAGCCAATCACACAGGTCCTTGGAAGATCTGCCACTCCTATTGGACAGAAGGCCTCACCTTGCGACCAGGATCAGGTCCCCATGTCCTCCTTTAACGTCAATGTATTTTGTAATTTGATGTGGATATTGTTTTATGTGTCACCATGCATGTGTCTGAAAGAGGAAATAACCATTATGCAACAATAACTGATGAAATGACCTGTGTAACAACAACAGCAGATGATGACGTCATCTTGTGGGAAGCGTTTGTTGACATGACATGAGGTCATGTGATGTGGTGCCATCACTGATGCTGCCTCAGGGAATACCTGGAATCCTTATTTACAGATCCATGCTGGAATCTCATCAACACTAATTTGGCCCAATCTGAACTTTGCTCTCTGTGATATCTCTGCTCAGGGAATTCAAAAGGTGGTCATTTGTAATGTAAACAAATAAAAAAACTACCTATTTTGTTTTGACAACCCAGAGTTTAACATAGATACATACATTAGTGTCCAAAAGTACAAAAATAATGTCTAAAACCAAAATAAGTCCAGCCTCCTGGCATTAACTCTTTCAACTTTTACATCTTTCAGTTCTTTACCCTAGTTAAGAGCTTCTAGCTTTAGTTTGGCCTTCAGGATGATGAGGTGGCCAAAGTTTAGACTGGTATCTTACTGTAACACTGCCACAAAGCAGCCTACAGCTTGAAAAAGTAGAGCGATAATATCACAACTCAACATTTACACCCCAGACCCAAATCTTATTATAAATCCATTATCATTACAATGTCCAACATGGACAGACATACATTTTTTACATTATTGTTACACTGACACATTGTTTACATTCAGAAGTGAGGCAGTTACTCCAAACAGACACTAGATGTCCTCAAACTCACTAAACCTCAGCCTTCAGTTATGACGTCAGATGATTTGCATAAGTGTCTGGGTTGTGTTTCTGAAGACCATATGATATGAGCAGGAGAAAAAAAATCCCAGAGACAAAATAAGTCTCGAGATAAGAAAAGCCAAGGATGTTTAAAGGAAAAGTTAACGTATCACTCAAGGTGTATTGAAGAAACGCTGGTTCTTCACCAGCTGCAGTGAGATGTGATAACATACATGACATGACTGAGGATACACAGCAGATCCAGCTGTGATGGAGTGTATTCTGAGAGGTTATCCACTTACAAACATTGTTTACGTCATGTAATTAGGTTGCATGGAAACAACTTCCCGCACTGCCTTTTGTGTCGTTATCTTGTTAAGTCATTATCCCAATGTCCAGTGACACATGGTTTACTGGATGTGTGCTGACTATGGTCATCCAACACTGAACACATCCCTCCTTCAGTGGACAAAAACACAACACACACACACACACAAACATGCAAACACACAACACACACATACAAATACACACCACACACACACACACACATTAGCAACCCTGGCTCAATGTCGTCCACATAGCTGAAATATACTTGACAACTGAGCAGTGTTCTACATCACATCACACTATGAATGTGTTCTACATCACAATATGCTGACTTTCTGAGAATTCGCTGTATCACGTTGATCCAATGTGTTTGATTCGAAACCATCAGCTGATTTAACAGCTCTCAGTTTGATACAGAACTGAAGTACGAGCAATAATTAGAGCCGTTAAAGACTGAGTTTTAATTGAACCCAGCTTCCCCATGTTTTCACACAGAAACATCTCCTCCCCCCTGCAGCCACTGACTGACCATCGACCCCCCCCCCCCCCCCCCCCCCTGTTAAGGACAAGGTCTCCAGCAGAGCATGGCAGTGCTGTCATAGACATTTAACAAGATATTATGATATTATGATATCTATGAGTGCTGTTAACAATGCAGACCTCAGCTCTGACTCAGGCTCTGATAGGCTACAGGAATGATTCACATTCTGTCTGCTGAGTCATGGTTTTTTTATGTGGTTTATATTCTACTCTGATGTAAAGCTGTAATATTTCATTTATACATTTGGAGCCAGTATGCAAGAATATGGTCACAATTTTATTCGATCATGTCGATTGTACAACTTCAAATTGAACAATCACTGTACACAACTTAGCTTTCTTGACATTGAACTCGAAGCCATGCTCGTGTCCACTACAAAGCTGCTTGTTCAGCAGTTGTGAAGCCAACACAACTGTGTTCACATCGCCCTGGCAGGACTGGCTGTGTCACAGTTGTGAGGCCTAAATACACAAAAACAAGGACAACTGTCCTCTGTGTCCTGTGCTGCCTGCCAGTGGGCCGGGGGAGTTTAGGACCCTGGGGCGTGGCTGAACATGTAGAGACACACCTCAGCAACTCAGCAGCTCTTTAGCAACACAGACTGCATTTGTTTCTGTTTTGCAGTCAAATGAATGTCGGTAACACGACTATGTTAATTACCGGACAGCTGTGCTTATTATAGCACCGGAAGGACTAGCTGTGCTTTAAACGCGCAGAGTTTGAAACTTTGTTTCACTATTTCTTTTGTGATGAGACACGTCGGCTTTTGTTTTTTAAAGCGTAGTGGAAAGTCTGCAGATGTTTTCATGGTGACCACATGGTCTAGTGTGGTCATGCAACAATCACTGAAGATCCTGGTTGAAGACTTGATTCTAACTGAAGTTGATCGGTGAAGAGCAAGAGGACAAGGTTCACCTACAAATTCATTGAAGATGGCTTCCTACTCCTATTCACGAGGATTAAAATAGACCAGATCTGTCTTTTTATTTATTTAAAGAAAACAAGAAAAGATCATGGATATTATTAAGTGTCAACAGCTCTGTGCTTGAAACGCTCGATTTGTTTACATTTACTTTTAATTAATTACATTTAAACTTACCATGGAGGAACACTACGACCCAGTGGACACAGAGATTATGGAGGCTGAGAAGTCCCAGAATGAATCTCCCCAATTGGAAAACGGAGTGCTGCTTGTGTATCACAGTAATCCCAGTAACATCCAGCCCCCATACAGTGTTGTTCTGGCCACACTTCTGTATTGTGCAGAGTTTGTCAGTGCATCAGTGCTGTGCAACAAATACTACAAGAGCCATGATCAGATCTGGCTGGGATTCACCATCACTTTCATGTTGGTGCCAGCGATATTGACCCAGCTGGCTCTTACCTTCATCCACAGAGACCTCGGCAGGGATCGACCCCTTGTCCTCTTCATGCATTTACTGCTGATGGGTCCCATCATTCGGTAGGTTTATTATGGATGGCTTCACTGGTTAGTGTCCTGATATCAGCAGTGATTCCTGACTTCATGCACTTGCAGAGGGCATTAGCTTGTGAGGGAGAGCTGCAGAACCAGCCCATTGAGATCAGGCAGAGAGGAGACTCCTGCCTACTAAACCAGTTTGATTATGTTCTTTAGTGAAGGGCACTATTGAATGAAGTTGTTATAAAACCCTATTGGCCACACAGTTGTACCAAAAACCCAGTGTGTACCAAGTCTCACAACATGTGAACTGTGTTTGCAGCAAGACCTGTTTGACAAACAGTGACTCATTTGTTCAGCAGAGGAGGTGGGGGGTGGGGGGGGTGGGGGGGTGTAGTCTTGACTGGCTCAGGCGGATGTTTAGAAACATTTATGCATTTATTTAGTGAACTTGACCTGCCATGAAACAAGCATCATGTAAGGTCATGTGCTGCACTGATCATGAGTCGATACTGTTGCAAATACTGGGTCAGATATTTGAACATCTTCAAGTCTTACAGGTGTACAGAAATGGACATCTTGGTCATATTGGTTTTGATTCATGTTGTTCCTAGAGAACTGATTGTATATTCATGCTCCAGACAGCTAAACTACAACTGCCTCCAGTATTGCTCATCAGGTAATTGACCAGCCAGCATGGGCCAAGCCTATGGGTGCAGTTCATGCAAGTCCTCTGCACTCATGGCTTTGACTCTGGATCAAGGTCAGGGTTTGGTTGTTCCAGTTCTATAGTTAGCACACACAAGGTGGCTGTGAGCCATGGGAGATGACATTCCCCCCGGAGAGAAAGAAGCCTTAAATCATTCACTCTCACTGGTCAGGGTGCTTGCTGCTTAAACCTGAGCTTGTGTTGGACGGAGGTTAGTAAAGGGCAGGGGAGCCTCTCTGAGCAAGAGGAGGATTAACAAAGTCATGTTGACAAGAAACACAAGCTCATAGGATCTGTGTCAGCGGTTCTATGCTGATATATATTTTTCAAACATAACCTATGCTTGATGCTTTTGGATTTAGTTGATGAATAATGTATGTATGTTTGCAAATGTTCCGAGGACTATAAGACGCTCACAAGAAGCTCGGAAATGCTCGGATGGGCGTTTCCTGTCCAACTTAGTAGGTGAAGTCATCTTTGATATACAGCTGCCGTCAGTGCAATCCAATACAGCATGTTTCCTAGCAACCCGGGGAGAGGGTTCAAATGTGGCTGTGCAGCTTGTTATAATAGACCAGGAATGCACTCTAGACTATGAAGCTTCAGCTGTAAAAGTTAGGCATTATAAGGTGTTGTATACCCTTCTGCTAGTGTCTATCCTATGTGCATTCTGATGATTAAAGGGAGTCAGTACTGTACTGAGCAGAGCAACATCTCTTGCTGATGAGATGTTTTCTGTGTTGTGTTCTGTTGATTGCAGTGAGTTATTGAGGAAGCTGAGTCTAACCTTGTGAATGGGAAGTTGTGTCAGGCGGAATAAAGTATTGTCAGACTACATTTTCATCATATCCAGAGCGACTTACAGCAAGTACAGAGACGTTCACCCCATGGGTGAAATGCCCTGCTCAAGGGACACAACGTCATGTTGGCATGACCGGGATTCGAACCGGGAACATGATTACTAACCCAACTCCCTTATGGTTCAGCCACCTGACTCCCTGAGTCTTTAGGGAGAGTCTAATTTCTGAGATTAGAGTTCAGAGTTCTGTTTTTATAGAGCTTTAGTAGAGCCAGTGGGTTAGCCTCCCTGTTTTATTGTACAGGGACTCCCTAACAGTAAGGAAACACTCTTTTGAGCCGGCTGTCTTTTGCAGTGTGAGATCCTCTTGCTAGTTCTCTGTTTGAAGTGATATAATATGAACTAAACCATGTGCTTTTTTAAGGCCACTTCTTCAAAATTCTTCCTCAATTCATCTAGTTTCATCTCCCAATATGCCTTCTTTTGAGAATATATGTTGACACAGCGTCTTTAGGAAAAGACAGAGGGAGTTTTCACACCAGTAGTAAAGTCTGCATTGAGGGGCTGAAACCCTGTTCTGGCTTGTCCCTGAACAACCCCACCCCAAGGGCTAAGAAATCAAATCACTAGCCTAATTCACATATTCAGTTACACCCTTTCTCACTGCCAACTGTGACTTGACGAACAGGTACAGGTTGTTAAGTGTACTTAATTGTAATGATAAAAAGCTGGAGTAATACTATACAATTGCGTTCATCCTTGGATTGACTGTTGCTAGGGCCGAAGGCTCTGCTTGGTCATGCCTAGTTGCTGTGGAGATAAACAGGAAGGGTATTTGTTGCTCTTCTTTCTGACAGGGCAGCTACAAATACCTTTTCCTCTGCTCCATAGATATTTCAGTTCCTCAGCATTGTTTGGAGGTTCTGAAGGGCTGACAGTGTTCTGTCCAGGTCTTCCTGCATGTTCAGCACTACGTAATGCCGTGGCTCCAGATAAGTGCTAAGTGCTGTCTGTAAGCAGTCTTGTGACGGCTCCCCTCTCTTCATATAATCTTTGCCCCAGTCATAAAAGGTAGATAACCCTGTCCTGTATGCCTACAAAGATAAGCTTGCAGAATACGCTTAGACCGCGTCCCCCTTTCCTCCCGACAGGCGCAGGTCAAACACAGGTCAAGGAAAGGCCACTGTGTTGTTCCTTTAGTGCTGAAAGCGACTGGTGAACCACAACAGCTGATGAGACGCTAGCTGAGTATGGCTGTGTAAGGAACTCTGCATCAGCACAGCTGCCTGGGTGTGTGTGTGTGTGTCTGTGTGTGTGTCTTCTCTAAAGCCACGGCCAAAGAAGGAGCTGATTTGGAAGAAAAAGACAACATTCCAATATCCCAGGCTGCTGTGGAATGTTGTGCTGTGGGGGTGGATCACTAGGTGGTTTTCTTAGGACGTTAAGCCTTTCTGCACATGGTTTAGTTCATATCATATCACTTCAAAACAGACAACTAGGCAGAGAATCTGATGTGTAGCATTTAGTGAAGAAACAGCAGTTTTTCATCTAAGTCCTCTCCACTGCTTAAGTGATCCTGTTGACAACAGTGGAGGTATTTGCTTCACAAACGGGAACTGAAACACACCCTTCTTAGGTTTCAGTGTCAGTATTTGACTCAGAAGTGATATATCATACTGTCGTTTCTACCTTAGAGTGCCCTCTGGTGTAGCTATACCATTACAAGTAAACACATTATATTTATTGATTTCACGGATGAGTTGTGCCATTACGGTAAAATATGCTGATAAAAAAAGCCCTGCTAATCGAATGTGTGTCAGATGGAGATCTAAAGTAAACAGGATGTTCTGGCCTCCTGGGGATGATTCTCTTCAGACATCTTTTCCCAATATTTACAGAGAAAACAAGTCAGGTGGCTTAGCGGTTAGGGAATTGGGCTAGTAATCAGAGTGTTGACGGTTTGATTCCCGGCCGTGCAAAAATTGCGCTGTGTCCTTGGGTAAGGCACTTCACCCTACTTGCCTCGGGGGGAATGTCCCTGTACTTGATGTAAGTCACCCTGGATAAATGTAAATGTAAAACTGCTAACAGAAAGTAGTTCTGAGATCTTCGTTAAACAGTTTCTTTTCTGTCCTGTACTGCCCTCTATTGGTTATTATGTGTTACTGCATCCTAATTGTTCTTGTCATTCCTTTCAGGTGTTTCGAGGCTTTGATTGTCTATTTCAAGTCAGGGAAGAAAGAGGAGCCTTATGTCACCATCTCCAGGAAGATCGACCTCACGAAGAGCCAGAACACCCCAATGGAGTGGGAGATCGGACACTCGGAACGCAAGTTGGCTGCTCACCGGAACGCCTTCAAACGCACGGCGGTGATCCAGGCTTTCCTTGGCTCCACCCCCCAGCTGACCCTGCAGCTATACGCCACCATCCAGGAGAAATACATCTCTGTCCCTCGACGTAAGACTCCATTTATGTTTAACATGAAAATCAATTGACGATGACATTCTTAATGGTTAGAATCTAATTAATCCTTAGCTGTTGTTGTTGTTGTTTGTCTTTCCAGTCATTGTGATGATCATCGCCTTGGTCTCCATTACCTACGGGGCTCTTGTGTGTAGCGTGCTCGCCATCCAGATCCGCTACGACGACTACAAGGTGCGGCTTCGCCCCGCCGCCTACATCTGCATGATCCTGTGGCGAGGCCTTGAGATTGCCACACGGATCACCTCATTGGTGCTTTTCAGCACGGCTCTCACTCATTGGGTGATCCCTGTGGGCCTGGCCAACCTGCTGATCTTCTTCTTCCTGCCGTGGGCGGAGTTCTGGGCTCGGCGGGGCTCGTTGCCGGAGAACGTGGAGAAGAACTTTGGGAAGCTGGACACGACGCTGGTGCTGTGCATGTTCATCTTCCTGTACGCCTGCATCAACAGCTTCTGCTGGTCGGCAGTGCAGCTGGACTTGGCTGACAGGGATCTGATTGAGAAGAAACAGGGCTGGAGCCGCCTGGCTGTGTACTACGGGGGCCGCTTTGTGGAGAACGTGGTCCTCATCACCTTCTGGTACTTCTTCAAAATGGACTTCTATGAGTACGTGTGCGCACCCATGCTGGTGGCTCAGCTGCTCATCTGCTACAGCCTGGCTGTTCTCTTCATGCTGCTCTTCTACCAGTTCTGTCATCCCTGTCGGCAGCTCTTCAAGTACAACGTCCACGACTGCCTGCACTGTGTGTGCTGCCTGCGCTGCAAGTGCTGCAGCAGGCAGGGAGGAGAGGAGCATGCACAGCCCCATCCTTACGCCACCGCCGCCACCATGGTGCTGGTGCCAGAGGAGACTCTGAACTCCCTCCTGGAGCCCACCGACCTCACCAGCCAACTGGGGGACCGGGAGACGGACATTGTGGATGACGTCACGGTTGTGGTGTGAGGATGAGGCCTTGCAGGTGGGGTCTGGCATTACTCGGGGGGGGGGGGGGGGGGGGGGGGGGGGGGGGGCAGAGACACTAGGTGTGTTCTTTGCTTTGTGTTCTCAGAGTTCATGCACGTGAGAGGAGCCTGGCTGGGGACAGACTGGGTTGTTTACACTTCACTACACAGGACACAACAGACTCTCAGTGGTCTTTAATGGTTTAGTCTGTCAAACTGGCTTTTTAACCCAAAGTTCCTATAGACTGAGACCAAGCAGGAGTGTCATCCGTTGACTGACATCGTACGTTAGAGAACCAGCGGGCCACAAGAGACCAAAGAATGTACGTGGGTGAGATATGTGGTGGTGCGAGGATGATGCACAATGGCAGCCTTGAGAGAGAGCGGTGTGGGGTCAGATACAGCGAGGCCAGGTGTGTGGGAAAGCTGCCAGGTGTCCTCTGCCCCAGGAGCAGAGTTGCCTAGGACTTTCCCCAGTGTGCTTTTTCACCCAAAGGTTCTGACAGACAGTTCCAGTCTGTGACGTTTGAATACCTTTTTGTTTCCACTATGAAGCTGCCAGTGTAGAGCGGGGAGGTGGAGAGACTCAGGTTTATGTCTTGAATTCTTCTTTCCTCTCTTCCTTCCCCGCCCTGTTCAGTAACAGATTCAATGAATTACTTGTATTGACCTGGTTTGGTCACTTTGAGTCATTGCTCTTTTGTTGCCACTTCGCCTTTGCACAAAGCCTGTCAACAGTCCTTATGAACCAGAAGGTCTAAACTAGTATTTTGTGTGCCTCAGTGTCAGAATGCAGAACTATTTTAAATGTACAGATGTAGTTCATATTCAGAACCTTGAATATTGATAGAATATGAAAATAGTGTACATTTATTAGTAAGATCTGTTTTTACTGCATGTGTAAGTGCCTTAACTACTGTATTGTGACTTGCTAAAATAAAGTTGTTATGTTGAAGTGTTTTTTGTGTGTGACTTACCTCAGGTAGTTCAGGAGTCCACATGGCCCACTGCAGGTATTACCTGGTGTTTCCTGGTCTCTTTGGGGGGCGTGGTTAGAGCAGGTGCTCTATAAAAGCCGCAGGCTCCAAGGCAGCAGGTACACTAGGTTTCAGAATCAGAAGTATAGAGAAGCAAGTCCATCAAAATGGGCAACTGGATTATCAACCATGGACT
Organism: Neosalanx taihuensis; assembly: GCA_030340665.1. Taxonomy (NCBI): domain Eukaryota; kingdom Metazoa; phylum Chordata; class Actinopteri; order Osmeriformes; family Salangidae; genus Neosalanx; species Neosalanx taihuensis. The sequence continues at coordinate 1,655,179 of CM059302.1, forward strand.
CACTTACTTTATACTGGTAAGAATAACACATTAAGCCGTTAATAACGTTTTTTTTTTTTTTAAGGTTGCTGCAGGTGAATTAGATGGTCTTAGTATTTCAGTCATATTAGGGGAAATGATAGCCTGACACTGTGATGTTGATATTGAGTCTGGTGGTTGGACCTGCAGATAATCTGGATGGCCATCAACATCTTCCTCTTCGTCTGGTATTTTTATATCTACCAGCTGGGGGATGAATATTACTACACTCGTCACATTTTGGGGGTGAGTGAATTAGGAAAAGATTCATTTGTCTACTTAACCGATCAACATTTTGTATTATAAATCTGTAGTATTGTGGTTAGATAGTCTATATCAGATATTGCAAGAAAGCACTCATCTGTTTTTATTTTTTTTGTATTATTCTAAATGCATTGTGCTTTGCTTGGTCAGACTTCGTTGGCTTGGGCCCGGGCCCCAGCAGCCGTCCTGAACTTCAACTGTCTGCTGATCCTGCTGCCTGTGTGTAGGAACCTGCTGTCTCTGCTGCGAGGATCCTTCATGGTGAGATCCACAGGCCTCACACTCTCCCTGTCCATCTGCTCCTAATGAAATCAGTTCATGACAAATAATGGAGATGTGTATCTGTTTATGACTGAGTGTAATGCATATGAACATGGTACTGTTGTGTTTCAGTGTTGTGGAAGGACTATGAGGAAACAGCTGGACAACAATCTGAGTTTCCACAAGCTGGTTGCGTACATGATTGGCTTGATGACAGGTATGGAACTTCATTGTTAACAAAAGAGCAGATAGGTCATTGTGAAATATGGTGAAACACACACAGTACATTTTTGGCATGATGTATACAGATAAGAGGCTTCAAAGCACAGAATGTATTGGTTAAAAGTAAAGAAAAGCATGAATCCAGGATGTAAAGTTGTTAAATATTGAACAGAAAAAAAACCAAAAGGAAATATTGATATGATATTGATAATGTGCTTTCATTGTTTGGGCAAATGATTTTGGAATAAGAGGTCGAGGAATAGAACACTGAACTGTTTCATCATCATTTGAGCAAACAGAACTTCTATTGGAATTTCCCGTTTCCTTCTAAGCCTGATCTTATATTGTTTTAATGATTGTCTGGGCAGCTGTTCATGTCATAGCTCATCTCTTCAACATGGAGTGGTACTATAACAGTAGACAGGGGATGTACGGCAACCTCAGCACAACTCTATCAAACCTGGGAGATGAAGATAATGAGACCTACCTGAACCCTTTCAGATTCTTCTCTGATGTGAGTTTATAAAGTCCACTGCTGTCATCAACTCATAATGTCAAGTTTCTTTTCAAGAAAAAGGCTAAGATGGTAGAAATCACTATAGTTTTGTTTTATTGTCATGTCTGATCCCTAATTAGAAAAATTGTTAGCAAAAAATTCCCAGATCATGTGATTAATGAAGTGTTTCTGCTTGGTTGTACCCCAGACTCCCTCCTATGTTGTGTTCACCAGTATTGCTGGGATCACAGGAGTGATCATCACAATCTGCCTCATCCTCATCATCACTTCCTCCATGGAGGTCATACGCCGCAGCTACTTTGAGGTGTTCTGGTACACCCACCACCTCTTCGTAGTGTTTTTTATTGGCCTGGTCATCCATGGGCTCGGGTGAGGCTCGTTCCTTTATTCTTGTGAACTCCATTATACTAGCATACTCGTTACTGTAGTTAGACATATTTAGAATCCTGTCACTTCCACTTTGTTGTGTGATTTTCTTTTTCTCACCCTCAAATAAAAACCAGGTGATCATTAGGAGAAGTGCTAACTTATTTTCTCGGACTTTTCTCCTCAGACGCATTGTGCGGGGTCAGCAAAACATTGATCCACCGTACAACCTCACCTACTGTAAGGACAATATGGATGAGTGGGGGGTCAGCTTGCAATGTACTATCCCACAATTTGCAGGGGGGTCGCCACAGGTGAGAGATTCCTCAGTGACAGACCAGGTTATGCATTCAGTCCATTTGGACTTAGTGAGATTCACTGCCACAGTGAATTCTATGTTTGTAAATCTTGCATTTAGATTAAACCTGATTCTGATTCTGATTATTGATTTACTGTCAAATCAGTAGGGAGACGGTAAAACAATAAAATAATAATTGACTGTGTTCCACACAGACTTGGATGTGGGTGATTGGTCCCATGGTGATCTACTTGTGTGAGCGGTTGCTGCGATTCATCCGTTACATGCAGAGTGTCCAGTATAGGAAGGTGTGTGTGCTGCTACCTGCCTCTCCTGTCCTGTTGGAAGACCAGCAGATATTCTGTGACACTTCTAACTTCATCTCTCTCTCTCTCTCCTTCTCGCTTTGCATACATTCCTCCTCCCATCTCTCCATCTCTACCTCCTTCCCATGCTATTCACTTCCTTCCTCCATCAATCCATTCCGTTTTAATCCCTCCCTCCATTCCTGTCCCAGATTGTCATCCGGCCATCCAAGGTTTTGGAGCTGCAGTTAGTGAAGCACGGATTCAAGATGGACGTGGGTCAGTATGTGTTCCTGAACTGCCCAGAGATCTCCCCGCTGGAGTGGCACCCCTTCACCATGACCTCCGCCCCCGAGGAGGACTTCTTCAGCGTCCACATCCGTTCTGCGGGCGACTGGACCCAGAAGCTCATCAGCATGGTGGAGCAGCTCCCTGAAGGAGCACAGGGCCCCAAGTAGGTACAATAAGTAGGTAATTCTAGCATAAGTAGGTAATTCTAGCATCACCCAGGAAACGTCAGCATCTTATTGGTTCTTCAGCTCTGATCTGACAATGCTCCTCCTCTTTTTGTGTTTGCTGTGGTGTGATTTGTTGACGTCTCCCTCAGAATCGGGGTGGACGGTCCATTTGGGACGGCTAGTGAGGACGTCTTTGACTATGAGGTCAGCATGCTGGTCGGTGCTGGTATTGGAGTCACCCCCTTTGCTTCTATCCTCAAGTCCATCTGGTACAAATTCAAAGACTCCAACCCTAAGCTACGTACCAGAAAGGTAAAATGCATCAAGCCAGAATCTGGACTCATTTAAACCTGTCCAGCTTGTTTCTTTGCCATCAGACAACACTATCACAATACACCTACGGTTTTCTTTTTCAAAGAATTTGAAGGATGCTTTTTTGGATGGGTGAAGGCATTGAATGCATTGAAGGCATTGTCATCTGCATTGTCTTGTCAGTTTCATGAATCATCTTGTGTTGACGTCTTCTTCTGCAGATTTACTTCTATTGGCTGTGTCGAGAGACAAGTGCCTTTGAGTGGTTTGCAGATCTTCTGCAGGTGTTGGAGAGGGAGATGGAGGAGAGAGGAATGGGAAACTTTCTCACGTACAAACTGTACCTCACTGGATGGGATCAGAGCCATGTGTGTATTGTTGCCTATTTACACCACAATGACCAACAACATAACTTGTTAACAGCACCAGGGGTTCAGTGGTAGGATTCTTGCCTATCATGTGTAGAAGGCCTGGGTTCGATTCCCAGTGGGGGTTCGATTCCCGGACAGTGTGTTGAACGTGTGCCACTATGTAATTTCCCCACTGTGAGACTGATAAGGGATGAATTCTTTCTTTTTAACGTTTTCTCCTCTCTTCCTGACAGGCCAATCATGTGATGGTTCACTTTGATCAGGAAACAGATGTTGTTACAGGACTGAAGCAGAAAACACACTACGGCCGACCAAACTGGGACAAGGAGTTTGAACAAGTCCGCAATGACAACCCAACGTAAGTTTAAAACCTTATTTTATTGGTCATATTCACACACACGTGTTAGTGTGGTTTGAAAGCATATGAAGCCCTTCATTTAACATGTCACATGTAGCTAACCCTGTGTTGTTGTCCCACAGGTCAGTGGTGGGGACATTCCTGTGTGGACCTGCAGCTTTGGCAGATGTCCTCGCAAAGAAATGTGTCAAGTACTCAGACGTAGATCCCAGAAAGACCAAATTCTACTTTAACAAGGAAAACTTCTGAGATAAGAGTCTTCCTTCTTTGAAAGACAAACAGGCTTTTTGCCCTTTCAAAATATTGGGTTTGCAAAACTAGTTTTGTGCGTATGCGGAAAACACAATACCGCTCAAAGTGTTGAAACTTAGTTTGACAGATGAGAACATACCCAAGACAGGTGTGTTTAAATACCTGTAGGATTCTACCTCCACAAAAGAACTCCATTGGAGCACATCACTAATAATAATGTACTCATTCATTTAGAAGCAGTTCTTTTCCAGCCTTGTAGAGTGATGTCAGTCCTGTTCAGGTATTGGCTCGTTCCTTAACCTTTCCGTGATGAATGAGTCAGGTACTATACCTGTCATCCATAAAGAGCCTTTGTGTGCTGCTGGGTAGCATTGCTCATTATACTCTTTGTGACTGCAGGTTATGATGCAGGTTGACAGCTGAGGTGTGGTCCATGTTTCTTAATGCTTTTTAACGACAGGTGTACGTGTTTCATGGTACACACATCGGGAAGTTGAATTATTTGGAACTCGATTATTGACTGTAGCCTTTCCATCACCTGTCCTATTTCAGGTCTGTTTCAGTGTCGAGGTCACATTCAGGTCTTATCTCGTGTTTTTACCGCTCCTCTGAGTAATAGGCTCATAAGATAATGTAAACAATCAGTTCTTTGTTGGTGTGTTTATCCAGGTTTGGTCAGATGCGGAAACAAGAAATATTCTTATTTCTAGAAATACAACAAAAGAGAAGGAAGTGTGGTCAAGGTGATTCCCATCAGTCATGTCGACTGAGTCATGCACTTTATAATTCACTTCTGGACTTTGTTACTTCCACAAGGACGAGTGTACAACGACTTGCAGCTAATCACCCTCGTTATCTTTTTGTAAATGAGATCCTAACAGGAAACAGATTAAAAGTGTGCAAGTCAAATGCTTCTCTTCTTTTTTTTTACTGAAACAAATATCCAGACATGAAACTGATTCCAGTAATGACAAATTAAAGTAAGGGAAATGCAGTATGAAAGCATTCTTGAATATCCACATATTGTCCCCTTGTGAAAGTCACAAACTCTTCATTCAGAAACAGTCAACCTTCCACACAAAAAAATGGTCATACAAAAACAGTCTACAAAATCATCCAAACTAGAGTGTGGTGTCTTTGGATCGCTCTGAAGGGGCGGAGTCAGAAACAAGCCTGAATGTGACAATAAGTGAGCCACTGCTGCAAAACAGATCATCTATCAAGCTGGGAAACAACAATGTCAAGTATGCAGACATGAGACAGAGCAGCCAGACATGGAGAAGTGAACCGTGTGTGTGTGTGTGTGTGTGTGAGAGCGTGTGTGTGTGAGAGAGAGTGTGTGTGTGTGTGAGTGTGTGTGAGTGAGTGTGTGTGGAGCTTCAGGGGGCCCCAGCTGTCTTCTGGATCTGCTCTTTGAGGATGAGGATGCTCTGCCTCTGCTCTGGGGGCAGCATGGCTATCTGTTCTGGGGTCAGCTGTAGAACCTGCATGATCAGGGCAGCCTGGACACAGCACAGAAACAAGGGTGAACCAACCTGAGGTCAACTGGAGGTCAGGAAGGAAACTGCAGTCAAAACTACTGAAGACACTTTCTGACATAGCTGGCTGGTGCCAACCTATTCCTTTTCCAATCCCTAAACAGTTGGTGTCAAACTTGTGCCATCCAGGGCCAAGAGAGGGCAGGTTTCCACTTCAACCAAGCACTACTCCAGCTGATTTCACTAAGTAGAGAAACTCGTTAATGAAATCAGCTGGTGAAGCGTTTGGTTGACATGAAACCCTGCTCCCTCTTGGCCCTGGAGTTTAACACCACTGCCCTAAGCAAAGGAAGCCCACAGTGATCTGGTACAGCAGGGTTACCCAGTTTTCCTAATGTGATAATACCCAGCCAGGAACCAGCATGTGTTATGTGAAGGTGATGTAGCACAGTGCTGGAGTGACACACCCACCTTCTCATGGTCCTGCGATGTAACCTGACTCTGCCCTGGACTGAAGCCTCCTCCAGACTGGGGAACACCAGAGATCCCAGGACCCTGCACACATCAGCACACAGCTGAACTCCAACAGGCCCACTGCACACTGCACAGACTGGGGGGGGCTACAGCCACTAGCACCTACCGCTCTGGCGGAAGGAGGGGCATTAGGACCCATGGAGTGGGAGACAGGTCCAGGCATTCCAGTTGGCATGGAAACCCTTTGTCCTGAAACAGGCGGCCCCCGAGTGTCTACGGCTCTGGGGTCACGACCTTCAGAAAACACACAAAAACAAGAATCGTTCCGGAAAGTCTTCTAATTCGACAAAGAACCAGGTGGAACACCTCTTAACTGACGAGATTCAACATGTGGGATGTAGAGAGAGTGATGCCACCACCTCTGGTCTCCATTGGGGGGCCCCTGGTCTCCATGGGGGGCCCTCTGGGCTCCATCATGGGTCCTCGGGGGTCTCCCATCATGCCACGGGGTTCACCCATGGGGGGTCCTCTCATATCGTGGGGTGGTCCTCTCATGTCTTGGGGGGGTCCACCACCCATCTGGCCCATGTGCATGGGGGGGCCCTGGTGGGGTGGGGGGGCACTTATGAACCCCCGACTAGAGGAACAAAACAAACAGTCAACTACACTGCACACCACATCAACATTCCCAAGCTGCTGGCACACCTCAGAACTTCCATGATGTTCCATGAGTCTCACCTGGGCTCCACCACGTCTCCTGTGACCGTCAGCAGGGTGCCTCCTCTGGGGTCGTTGGGGCCATCCCCTAGCAGGCCCCTGGGGGGGATACCACCTGGTCCTGCACAGACAAGACACACGTTCAACCAGCAAACACTGACCATGTAAACACATCACTACCAACACTCTGGAGGTTTGTCCAGCAATGTTCTACCATCAGCCCTTCCTTACCTTTAGATCCAGGCTCTAAAAGAAAAAAACATGGCTTTACACATCACACCACATCCCAGGCACACCAACACAGAGAAGTCACTGAGACAGCAGGACCAGCGTTCAGTCAGGACCAGCGTTCAGTCAGGACCAACGTTCAATCACACCACAGACACAGCAGGGGAGGGAAGATGGCAGGACACACTAGGCTGAAGGATAATCATGACATCTGGTGTGAAATGTTAGGCCCTGTGTCTGGAGGATCTGCTACAGGGAGACAGTGACAGGATGCATGTGACAGAGGGGAGACACATGACATTTGTTCAGACTTACTGCTGAAAACAGACAAACTGTGGAATTATGATGTCAAATAACACTGCTTCCCCCAGTCAGAGACTGTGCAACACTTGTGTAACATGCAATGATTTCTTAATCCATTCTACTATGGAGCAAAGCTAAGACAAACTTTCTCTCGCCCACAATGGCAAAGCAAACATTGCATTCATCATGTGCAGTGATCTCCACACCTGCTAACAGAAACACCACAGGTTCCAGGAAGACTTTACACAAATGTGTTTGAGAACTTGGCTTAACCTTCCTGCCAGACAGTTTAACCACAACTTTGGAGAAGTCTCGTCATTTGAGGTTCTACTAGTACAGTGTTTACAGTGTGGGTGCCCCAGACCCAACAGCACAAAGGACAATGTTGGCATAACTTAACGTAAATGACTTAAATTAAATGTATCATAGCATGTGAAAATAGTTGCAAATTATTTTGGATGCAACATAGCCAACTTAAGACTTGATACACTCTTGGTCAAGGTGACTAAACAAAAACCATCCCATAACCTCCCTTCTTGGGTTGCTAGGGGCAGTAAGTAGAGGATACCTTGAGGCCGCTCGATAGCAGCCTGCCCAGATGATCCTGTAGGGGAATGTTGGAGGGTTCCTGAGCCAGCATTAAGTAAAAAGAACAGGAGACACACAAACTCAGAGAGAGAGAGCAAAGCAACACTTAGACACAGCCCCAAAGCATGCAGCACACCCACAGCAGGATCAACAAGCTCCCCCACACACAAACACACAAAACTGCTGTCACTTCACACATGTGAGGTGAATGAAATGAATGAACCTACTCCGTAAGACAACATAAAAGACCAGGACGCAATCTATACAGTGATTATGTATTTCAGATTTACAGTAATAATTCTTCTGTCCTAAAGTATGAGGCAGTCACAGGCTGGTAGTGACACCTAGTGAAGACTATGTGTAATGACCTGCATTCTAAACAACCGTTGAAAAAAAAGAACATCACAACACTTCATCATGACATGAGAGGGAAATCACCAACATTTCTGAACATGAACACTGAGATGCAAACAGTGTGGAAAGGGAAGTGTGTTTCTGAAGGATCATCAGGACTTGCTGTGACATTCAATCGGTCACTTCATGTTCCTTAACCAGACACTGCTTTTTGGGATGAACTGTGAATGAATGGCAATGACATGCGTCACCCTATCTTGACTACAGACGCAGCTAGCCTATGGTAGATTACCTTGTCCCCTATCCATAGGCACTGGGCCACCTTGAGGCATTCCCATTGGCTGCTGTATCCCACCTGGGATAAAATGGCAAAAGTGAGCAGTGCTCAGGTGCCACAGTGAACAGGTGACTGTGTGTGTGTCCTGGCTGTTTACCTGCTGGTCCCACAGGGCCTGGTCCAGGCATGGGGCCAGGAACTCCACCCATAGGAGGGCCCTGCATCATCTGGGGGGCTCCGTTCATGTGCATGCCCGGCTGGTCAAACAGGAAGAGAAGACTCGCTCAACAATCCATCAATGCTTGTCAGTGTGTGTGTGTGTGTGTGTGTGTGTGTGTGTGTGTGTGTGTGTGTGTGTGTGTGTGTGTGTGTGTGTGTGTGCTGGTTAGTGACAGAGCTGGACTCACCATAGGCTGTGGTTGGGAGATGGGAGCGTTGGGCTGGGGAGGGGGCTGGCTCTGTGGAGGACCAGCTCCACCCTGGCTACCGCTGATCAGAGGCTGGACGGGGGTTTGACGGTGGAGCATTTTCTACAGCAAGGAACAGAGTCATTATCAAAAGCCATGGGCCACTTTACTCCAAGCCACAGGTGACTCTCTACTCAATAAATACAAACACGTTGAATGTCTGTCCACAGAAGTCTTGTCTCACCAGGGCGATCTCTGGGTCCACGATCCTCATGACCACCTGGGCCTGCAGCAGAGCGAAGGCCAGCTGGGGGTTCTGGAGCAGCATGTTCCTGGCCTCCTGGGGACTGTTTTGCACACACAGCTGGACAGACGGTCTCAGAGTTAGTGAAACTACATACCGTAAAATACGGACTATAAGCAGTTTCTTTTTCCCCCAGGTTTTGAATCATGCAGCTAATACAGAGATACAGCTTTTCTACGATTTTTTCTTCAGCCCTCAGGAAGATGAATAAGTGACTTGTGGCTTCAGTGCATTCTGAAGCATAGTATTCTGCTAATAACCTGCAAATCCTGTATATCCTGTATATGCTGCAAATAACTGTAAATCCTGTACATCACAATTACTTGCATAATTGTAATTGAATTGTATAGATTATAAGGGTATAGTCTGTAACCTGCACTTTATCCTGGACATACTGTATATTCTGCTGTACATTCTGCACATTCTGTACAAAAACTGAAAATCATGTACATTCTAATATAATACTGTATATTATACAAGACCATTACTGTATAATTGTAAATGTATAGCTTCTGTACATAATCATTATGCTCCCTGGGAGGATTCACCTCACCCACCATTTTTTTACTTATTGTTATTGACCCCACCCCCTACCCCTGTGTACACTTTCTAATCTTTTACCTCACACCCTTACCCTTGTGTGCTTTGCGAGACTGTGTGCCGTTGATACAAAGGAGTTTCCCTCGGGATCAATAAAGTAATCTGAATCTGAATCTGAATCTGAACTAAGCGACTTTGCGCATTTGTGCTTTTCAATTTTAGGTGGTGCGGCTTATATTTAGGTGCATGGTATTTATGGTACTTCTTTGAAAGGTTTTAGGATGACAGTAGACGGGATGTTCAGTGCACTGAAAGCTTGTGCTGGATTCTATAGAGATCTAGAAGTATGGGAGGAGCTTAAAAGGTTGGAGGACGTACCTTCATCTGTTTCATGAGCTCAAACATCTGCTCTGGAGGAAGACTGGCCACAGCTCTGCTGATGGACTCTGGGGCCTCATCAGGTTGGATGTTGTCCCCATAGGGAGACTCAATTATGGGGGCTCCTGTTCCTAAACCTGTTGGGACACAGCAGAATGTATGGATCTCACACAGACACATCCCAGCTAAAGCCTGGTTGGTTCCTGGGTTAACAGTGTCCACATCAGAACCTACTCTTGAGTTCCTCCTTGTTCTTCTCGCTGGCTGCATTGTCAACACGAAGGGCTCTGCCGCTGAATTCTCTTCCATTCAGGTTCCGCATTGCACTGAGGGCTGTCTCCTGGTCCTGGTACTCACAGAAGCCATATCCTTTGGGCTTTCCCGTCTCCCTGTCATACACTAACCTAGAGAGAACACACCATTGAAATCCACAAATGAGAGGCGCGTTCAAGGAAAGGGCTCGGTGACCCACCGGGATTCACTGAATACTTTACACTCACCTAAAGCTGACCACAAGACCAACTTCAGAGAAAATATCTTTAAGCTGCTCCTCGGTAGCCTCGTATGGAATGTTTCCCACTGTAATATTAGACGTACATATGAATGACAGGTAATTGATTATTGGTAAATGTTTTATTAGAGTGACCAGCAACCAATAGGCAGTAGTCAAACCAAAATGTTACCAAAGTTCCCATAGTAACAAGGCCCGCATGTTCAATACAGCCAACAGAACTGATTCAAACTACATCAACAGTTAAGATGCCTTGTTCGTTAACTGGTCTAATAGAAAGCCCGCAGACAATGTAGACTTATCTTATTACAATTATTATTGTGCCCACTTGAAAGTCAACTAAATATGTTATACATTTCCAACGAACCCACCAAATACTGAGCGCAGAGAGCGATCAACCGCTGGATCTCTGCCTGCAGCAGCAACAACGGCAGCAGCAAGGTTCGCCATTTTGCGGAATGAAAACAATGTAACACACGGAAGTGACAGTCGACAACTTCCGCTATAGAAAAAACGTGGATCCATCCGGTCACATGATCCGGTCACATGATCCGGTCACATGACAATCTTCAACCATCACGACTGGCGGGAAATGTCTCCGCTAAAGGGGGCAGAAGTGTTAATGTCATGATGGACATTCTTCATCCCCCCCATAAATTATACCTGTTAGTGATTATTCAGATGACACCAGTTTCTTGCACTTTTGAATCTAACTGATAACTGTGGCCAACATAATTAATTAGTCAAGATGTACAGAAAAAAATATCCTGACAGTCCTATTTGTCCACTGCATCCCCTGTATCACCATTACAGCATGTAAGCTTTTTCTAAAATTACTAATTTATTGTTCCACTGGATTGCCAAACTATAATGTTCCTCTCGCTGTTTTACATATTAACAAGTAAGTTAACTGTGTAGCCAAGACCATAGATGATTAGCCCAATTAAATAATGACCAATGATACTGAATTCTTTAACATTTACAGATTAATTGGACATTTGTTGTATATTTGTGTGAAGAAGACTGTTCCTTGCTGTAGAAAATGCTCCACCGTCAAAGCCCCGTCCAGCCTCTGATCAGCGGTAGCCAGGGTGGAGCTGGGCCTCCACAGAGCCAGCCACCTCCCCAGCCCAACGCTCCCATCTCCCAACCACAGCCTATGGTGAGTCCAGCTCTGTCACTAACCAGCACACACACACACACACACACACACACACACACACACACACACACACACACACACACACACACACACACACACACACACACACACTGACAAGCACTGATGGATTGTTGAGCGAGTCTTCTCTTCCTGTTTGACCAGCCGGGCATGCACATGAACGGAGCCCCCCAGGTGATGCAGCTCCAGAACACCTGAGCACTGGCTCACTTTTGCCATTTTTTCCCAGGTGAGATACAGCAGCTAATGGTGGCCCAGTTCCTACGGTTAGGGGACAAGTTATTCTACCATCAGCGACCTGTGACTAATAAAGTGCATGAGGCACATCATGCAATTCATCAATCTTTCACAATTGACGTGTTAAACAATCCCATTTAAAAATCTAACCTGACTAGCAACACATTTCCAAGTACTGAATTAAGTTTTTTCAAGCTATATCAACTAAGACAGGATTTTACATTTTGAAATTGTTTTGAATGTAATAGTATTCTGTAAAAGGAAAGAAAAAGACACATCGAATCAAATGATTAACTAACTGGATAAAAGCGATGTTAAGATAGAAAAATGTAGTGGTTCCACTGGGGCTCGAACCCAGGACCTTCTGCGTGTAAAGCAGACGTGATAACCGCTACACTATGGAACCATGCCCTGCCGACCCACAAATAATTGAGAATTTATTTATTAATTTTGAAGGTTTTGATTCGTATCTGACAAGAAATCTGTGTTTAGAAATATATAATTTTGCGCTAAATGGACACGCAAAGGACCGCTCGTTGAATGATTTGAGTGCCTGAATGTGGCTCGGGTTTATGACTAATGGGCCACTGACCTCGATCAGCTCTGTGTAGTTCTGTAGTTAGGCGACTGTAACCTGGTGGACAAGCATTTGATGAGGTTTATATTCAGACATTTATACAATATCTATAAAACCTTGTAATTCTGAATCAAATCAATATGTCATATTTACCCCGGACTCATCATCTTTCTCTCAAAACAGTTGCTTTCATCACGGTTGGTATGAAAAAAATAAGAACTTGACAAATTTAAGTCTAATTGCTTGCAAAGCGTGTTATCATGACAAATTCATACTTGATTAGGGGAAGAATATAAATGTTCAAGTTTTATTTTTATTTTGTTTTGTTCATACTTGATTGTTCATTGACTTAGTTGCTCAGGGTTTTGACTGTCATTGTCCCTAATACAATGTCATGAATTACATTATAAGGCAATGTATTGATTTGATTGGTTTTACATCTTATAATGCACTCCCTGGATCGAATAGGCTCCACCTGTAGACTTGCATGGATACAATATGATGGCTGTAATAGAAGACTGTAGCTCAGGGTGTTGAGGGCCAGAGGTAGAAAAACACGATGTTGTATGTATATATGCTGAAGGTTGTAGGATCGAGTATTATAACCCTACTCTGAGTAAAGAGTGTTAACCCTATTCTGAGTAAACCACATGTAATTATCCAGGGCGTTTATTCCCAACCTGTTCTTCACCTGTGGACCTGTTCTTCGGCGGCGCTAGGACCCAGGGGGCGCGATTCTTCATCTCCAGCTGCTGCGGGTCTGAAAACTGGCGATGAGGGAAGATCGCGAGGAGGACAAGCCAACAAAATAATGTGATACTGTATTCGTGTTTGACTTTTACAATTATATCCATTAACACCATACGGAAGTACACAACTCGCAAACTATAGTTTGTCATGCTCTGAAAATCACTAATTTCTAAGTCCCGCTGGCAGATTGAAGCGCAAAGGTAAGGCGGTGCAACACCATGAGATTACTAATAACAAAGGCGTTACTGGAGAACAGGGGGCATTAAGGGGGGCATTGCACAACGCAATGGAGGGCAAGTCAACTTCCAAACTTTAGTTATTCGTAATTGTACAAATGAACAATGTCTCAAACCATACATGTACGACTTCAAATGTGTTGTGCTATTTCATCGTAGGGGGTTAATAGCAATTCAGATAGATCCAGTGCCACAAAAACGTGTCACATGTTTCTTTAGTCAGAATCCCTTTTCTCAATAACGCCCAGACTCATTTTGCAGTGACTGAATGAAAACATACAGATGCAATAATGCTGATGAATAGCAACTACACGCAAAAGCTGTTTTTTTATTGAGGCCATGTTGTCAGTGCAAGGCTATCCTTAACCTGCCCAGTCTGAACATATCCCCTTAACTTGTTATCTGCTCCCTTATCTTACACCCTACTTTATGTCCAGTTCCCTATATGCATTAATGCCAGGCCTCCATATATAGATAGATATTAGGGTTATATACTCTGTTTGGTCACGTCTGAATGAGTATCACATACAACATTTCCCGAGACTGTGTAACGATTTGTCAGAAGCACGAACTCAAACGGGACATGGTCTTATAGACCTGCATCCCTTATAGCCTCGGTGAGGCTGAGATCCCCCAGAATCTCCATTTCACCTCCAGATGAGCTCAGTTCAAAGGGGGGGGGGGGGATTCCGTTTTTTCAGCGGGCCTCCGATAAAACATGCCTCTGTTTATTATGCATGTTCCAATATCCCTACACGTTTATGCATTAGAGACCAAATGCAAGGTTAGACTATATTTTTTAAGAACTTTTTTATCGTGTGACAGACTGGCAGTGGCAGTGAGTCTGGAGGCTGGAGGATCCCGGAGCAGCCGGTGTGTACCGGGATGAGGCTCAGGTCTCCCGGTAACCTCAGATCCAGAAACAATGTAGACTGACGATTACCGTCCTGTAATCTGTTTTTTAGGTTCAGTATGTTGATGTAATCAAGGGACTTGATGATCGTCATTCTTGTAGCGTCATCAACAATAAAGGGTGAATTTGACCAGGCGGACTCACAGAGATCAGGGCTGGGAAATAGTTTTCACAGATCTGCAACCATTCAAGACTCGGAGAAATAGGTCATCGTTAAGCAACAAACCAATTTGACTGAAATAAATGAATTGTCATTTTTTAATTAGCCTATCAGTATTATTGAAAATTCAAAGTAAGCTCGTTTATACCAATGCCTATGCAGGCCTGATTAGGCTGGAGCCGTAATGAGATTGATGCACCGGTTGCGTTTATTATATTATAGATTTGCTACATAACCATATGTTTAGGTTTATAGTTGTCTCATTCTTTAATTAAGCACAGTCCCAATGTCATTTAACCTTCCCAGGCAATATGTAGCTGGAAACGCAAAGATGAACACCTAAAACGTTTCCCCTTCTCTAATGAATGACCCCCAAATGTGTCTTTATTGGGACTATTGGATCAGGTCATAGAACTGAATCCTATTTGGTCCCAGTGTAGTAGTGTCAGTGTGGAGCCTGTGTAGCTGTCACTGTTCATGTCATGTAGGCTTACCTCAGTTCATTTGGGAGAATATGGTTGGCATCACATGCAACTGGACTTTTATGTCATTAATCATTGCAATCTTTCAAGTGCACTTTATACTAGGAAAGGGTTAGGCAAGCCTTAATATGAGACGAATGTCTGTTTTATGTGACATGATATGTCGTAGGCTATAGTGGAACTGGCAACAAATAGAAATGGACTGATGATGCTGATAATTGATCATGCTTCCTGAGCCACCGAACGGTGCTTATTTGTACTGTACCAACATACAGAAGCCATTGTCAGGTACTGAAGGGATTGGCTGTTGTTGATCAAAATGGTGGCCAGGGTATATAATGTCCTGGTTCAATCAAAATTAACCATAAGACAACCAATGGGCAACATACCAAACGGATCAGATAATGTATATAGGCTATAAGATGTTGATATTAAAGGAACAGTAAAACTTGAGATCACTTTTGAGAATGTAAGCATGTTATGCTTTGGGTGTCCTCTCGCTTTCCCCATCCAATTCAGCGTTATATATATTGACAATGTCAAATGTTTGATTAAATCACTGACGGTTATTTGCGACAAACGTGTTTCACGCATACATCCTCAATAAAGCTTTCGTGGTTGTGGTGAACTCTGTAACACCTACAAAGTGAAGAGTGCCCCCCCCCCCCCGTGCCACTCACTAGGGTTTAAAGTGGAGAGTGCCCCCCTGTGCCCCCCTGTGACACTCACTAGGGTTCTGCTCCCTCGTGTTAATTCCGCTGCAATAGGACCAATGTTCTCCCTCCCCACTGTCTTGGCCACTTCTACTAATACCATTACTACACTCATTAGTGTGTTTAAGCTACTGTGTAAGGGTATTTCAGAGATGCATTCACTCATACTAGGAGATCATAGTATAGTAAGGTACATTTTTACTTTGCTACTTCGATAAGCTTTTCTCTCAGTTTAGCGCACCGTTGCGATCCCTCTTTCCCCTTGAAGCGGCTGGAGTCCCGCGGTGCATGCTGGGACCCGTAGTCCTTCCTCCTCCCATCTGGAGGGGTTTATATCCTGGGCGTGGGGAACCAAAAACTACAAGTCCCAAACTATCTGTCCACCTTCTGCCCCTCTCTCTCCCACCAGACTAGAGAGGCTGTAGATACGGTACGGACTGTCTTGACGAACCCCCCCCCCCCTCAGACTTTCAGAACCAGAACCCGTCCAGATTAGAGAACAGAGGACGGACCAGAGGGAGACCAGAGGAACAGACTTGAAGATCATGCGCGTGAGTCGTGATTAACACACATTTGGTCACGGGGACTCGCTGCCCAACAACGGGGTTCGTAAATGTTTTGACATCATTATCTTGCTCTTTGCTAATTACCTTTGGTATTATTCAGTATTATTATGGGGTGGAGGAGAACCCGTTCGGCTCGTGCTCGTTGACGTGTTTCAGCACGCGCTTCTGATCAGAGGCCGATGGAAGAGGGAGTCAAAGCAAGGTTTTAATGTCGTATGACCGGAGAGAAACACTGTAGAAACACTGTAGAAACACCGTAGAAACAGCGTAGCCTGCCTTAAACATGCTCAGTACTGTGTCATGCAGAGCAGGGAGATGGCATTTCTAAGGGATTTCCAACATTAGACTTGGATATTTGTTTGGTCTTCAGTCTAAGTTCAGTGTTCATTGTTTCCAAACACCACTGTTTGGTGTTCAGCACTTTTATTGGGTCATTGGTGTGAGAACCCCATAGTGTGAGGAAGAGGAGGAGAAGTTTGATATCTTCATGCAATCAAGAGCAGGGTCTGCATTTTATAGCCTAGACCATCTTTAATCAACTGGTTTTATTTAAGCCAGGTCAGTAATTGGGGAAAGCAGGTCACAGACATCGCAGCCACCTCGTAGATTCCTATATTCTGAACTGTTGTGGTCATTATTATTTAATTGTTTTTTTTTTTGGTAGCCTATTTATCCATGGATTTAAATGTTGATTGATGTATCAGCAGATATGTGAAGGTCGGTGTGCTTGTGTCTTAGTGTGGATGACGGACGTCTTTGCCTTGTCTGTAGTCTGGCTCTGTGTCACCATGCATTCATTTGAGCAATAAGTGCTTCACAATTTTCACTGCTTCTAAAAACCTAGAGCATTTGAATGGCTTTATTTTGATGATGTATTTCCCTGTCAGTCCTGGTATTTCATACTGTGACTGATCACCTGAGAGTCTGATCATTGAGACTGAACCAGCTCAGAGACGCCTGGAGTTGTGGATCATTGATATCAAATTTGAACTCATTTGTCGATTCCTTTTGATATTGGAGTAAAAAGGACCTGCCTCATCTGAAACGCACTGTTACAATCAGCAGCATCAAATGCAGATTTGACACTTGAATGCGTGTCTTTTGTGCATGTGGCTCCGGGCTTCACGATCAATTGACCGGGAGCAAGTCACGGCTGTCTCGGTGTGAAAGGAGAGAGGATATTAAATGAATTTCTGAAATGTTTGCTAAATATGTCAGGCTATATATCTTATTTCCAAGGCCACATTACTAGATTGAGGCTGACTTTGTTTTAAAAGCCTTGTGTTGACTAAAGCCTGTACGGACTTACCCCCCCCCCCCTTTCCCCAATCTGCCTACATCCGTGTTAGACGAATAATCGATGATGTGTCTGCAGCACAAAGACTAACTAGCTGGAAGAAACATGATGATTTCAACATGATTTCAACATGATTTCATCCGATCGTGAATGCAGACTGTCATCTCATCCGCGGAGCTGAGGAGGTCCGAGTCCAGCGGAGATAAGCACCGTAATGTCCCTCCTGTTTGTCGGGTAACATGAGGGATCTGTTCCCGCTGCTCCGGAGGTTTCATTTCACCAGTAAAATATCTATAGAATCATCGGAGACATAGTTATTGTTGGAGTATTTGTGTTATTGTTGGAGTATTTGTACTAATTTCCTTCATTAGCGGGTGAGGTCGTCTACTTCGAACAGTGTTTCAGTGGGTTTATAGTTCTACTAACCAAGTTGCTTCACGATGAAGGCTTGGGAATGGAAAATGACACCCAAACAGTGGGAAATTAATTAGTTTTTAGACTATATATATATATTTCAAACGGAACTTGTTATCCACGTTTCGCTCGCTTCAACCATCGATCCATTTCCCTAAACACAGCCTGCATGTTGAGGGCTGAATGAAGTTTGATGGAGAAGATCTCCACATTTACTAACACTTCATTTCCCTCTTCAAGTCCTGTTTCTCTGTGGTTGTGAGTCTGTCACCTCTCAGAAACGTGGTGTCATTGTCATTGACCATCTCTATAAGACAATGGTGAGAGAGATGAACTGAAGCTAAATAACTTAAATGCTTATTCCCCTACAAAATTGTCTTGTCAGCTTTAGTGCACAGAAAGACACGTTAAACTGCAACAGAAAAAGCAGTATGGAATGAAAGCAAATTAGTTCCCTAGTTGTAATATAATAACAAGGAAGAGGAAAACACATTTCTTCCTCAACTCTCCACATTTCATTACCTTCCTGAATCGGGCCTCTTTTTGAGGAAATTGTAACATCTCTTACAAACGCTTCTATACACAAAAGTAATCATCTTTTATCAGCAGCTTAATCTGATCAATACATTCATATATAACAACTGAAACATTTTTTCCCAAAGTGGCACAACACATTGTATAAATATTAATATATAACATTGATAGCACACCTTATATTTTTCAAATAAGACCTGGAAAGCAATTAGGCAATCTTAATCTCATGATGTGGTCTGTATGTATTCAACAGTGTATGTGAGGTGAATCCTGTCCTGGCAGAGGTAAACTCACCTTGAGGGATGCTGTGATAAAAAAAGAAGGAAGAAGCTTATGCAGGTAATACATTTTTATTGACATCAACTTTACATGGCCATCTTTTCTAATGTAGCTCTGTTCTCTATGGGACTTTAGTAGGCATTGACCTTGTATGACTGTCCCTGTGACGCAGGTGGATCCCACTCCAATGAATTTAGGGGATGGAGACACGGTGAGCAGAGAAATCAGTGCTCTGAAGAAGGTGTCTGCTAGCATGGTGGGGAATCCCCCTCAGACACTGCCCCCTGAGCTCAGAGGAGATGTACCACTCAGTCAACAAAACAAAACCAGCACCGTTCCGGACTGTAAGATGGCAAATGCCTGCTCAGAACCTGGTACTTTCAACCGCTGTACAGAGGTTCCTGCCCCTCAGCAATGCAACAACGCCCCAATGCCCAGCCCGGCTCTTCTAAACTCTAACAAGAGAGCAGATAAATTGCCAGAAGTCCCCAAACACAACGTGGACAATGTTTCAGTGTTCCCCGCCCACCAGTGGCCTACAGGCACTAAAATCACCCCCGAAAAACCAGTTAACCCAAGTTTGAACATTGTGACATCAAATAAGAAATCACACACACAAACCCAGTCAGTGATTAGTCCTCCTGGGTGTCAGCGCTCCATGTTTAAATCAGGTCAGTCTGTTGCGTTTCTTCCTTCCGCAAACTTTTCTTCTTCTCTCTGCCAAATCACTCTCCCGCCTGCGTTGGGTCAGATTGCAGCTTTGAGAGAGGCCACAGCGAGCCAGTTTCAAAAAGAGAGCCAGCCACAAAGCTCAGGGGCTGGAGGGGCCACATTGCTGCGGACCTTCCCTTACCACTTCTCTCTGGGTCGAGGTCCCACTCCGGAGAAGAAGGGAGTCACGTCAGCCTCCAAACTCAAGGGTGTCTCTACGTCCAGCAGCAAGGCTTCTAAAGCTGCAGAGGAGCAGAAGTCCACCATGGTCTCTGTGGTGGCCTCGCCGACTATAGCTCTGCCTATACAACACCCAGCATTAGGACCTGCTCCTCCAAGCCGCTTCACCTTGTCTCCCACCGCCACCATCTGCTGTGGCACGGCGCAGGCCGGCAGCACCACTCAAAGCAGGCTGCTGAACCATGTGGAGAAAGCCGCCCCACACCGCGGCGTAGACAAGACGTCCGCAGGCTTTCTAAAACTGAAGAGTCCATCTGCTACAGACGACAACACGGCGTCCTGCCCAGGCGAGGCCAGAGATGTGCCTCTCGACTTGTCGGCGAAGTCGAAACGTCCGAAAAACTTTGTGGACCGTCCTAACGCTGTTGCCGCTGCAGAGCATCACCTGGCCGGTCCTGAGTCGCATCAGAAAGACGCTCTCAACTCCAAACGGCCGACCACCTATGCTTCTACTACACCGTACCCAATCCTGCCCAACACCCACAGAAATGGTGCCCATCAAAAACAAACCAATCAGCTCCAAAACTCCCAGGTCCTGGAACCTAAGCCATCCTGGGCTAAAGGATGCTCACAAGACTCCATAAGTAACCTCCCAGGAACCTACGTGGGCGTGGCTAACCCCATTCTTGCTTCCACCCTACGGAGCAAAGACGGAAAGGGTACTTTTGTCGATGAGTTTCAAACCTTCGCCAAACAAGAATTAATTTCCATCATTGATCAAGGGGAGCAACTTCCCACCAGAGGAAAGAAGCCATCATTTATAACAAAGGGAAACCAACATGTTCACGGGGTCAAGCACCCAAACAGCACCAGCCCTGCAGTAACGCAGAGCTGCCCCTCCAAAGGGGCTTTAAGTACAGCCCTCCCCGGCTCTGCTAATGCATTCTCCCACCAGAAGCCGGGATCTGGCAAAGCAGCCACGTCATATTCTGCCTCTGTCATCAAGCCGCTGTGGCAGCAACAAGCCCTCCTTCCTCGCCAAGGGGCTTCTGTTCAGAGAAAGGTCTTGCAAGGAACCCCAAAGATCAAGACCTCCGCAGGTTCCGACGCTCCCAAATTCCACAGCCCGGATCAAAGCCTGTCCAGGATGGAGGAAGAAAAATGGGATAGAATCAAGTCCCCTTTGTCCAATCTGGAGTCCATAGTAAAGCAGAAAGTTCTGGAAACAACTGCTCTGACAGGTGAGGGGTACTGTCATTTAGCACCAGCAGCATCTAGGAAGCCTGAAACCACGAGCTCTCACACTGAGAGCAGAGACCCTCTATGCCGACAGAGCGCCACTACAGGAAGTCCTGCAGAGAACAAGGACGGCATACCAGAAAGTCCTTCCCCCCAGGGGGATTACACGCTCGCTACGAGCAGGCTGGGGAAACCCGAGGCCAGGGAGAAGAAATGTCATCAGGGTAGACAGAACGGACGCAACGAAAGCCAAGTCTCAACGAAGAGTCCTGCCCACAGCCATGCTTTTGGAAACAGCGCAAACAGAAACGGGACGGAAAGCAAACTGGCGCAGGAGTTGGAGGGGGTTCTGGTGAAGGAGAACAGTGTGGAGCCTGGCAGCGGCTCTCCTCAGGCTCAACTGGAAGGGATCGCTCTGTCCATCCTCACAGGCCAGTGCACAACTGTGGCCGAGGTGGACAAGAAAACCAAGGGGTCTAAAGAGGAGACCCCCACCAACGTTAAAGTTACCCTCAACAAACAGAAGAAAGCCAGTCCTAGAAAGCCAGCGAAGCAGAAGTCACCGCCAGACCCTCAGAAGAAGACGCTGTCTTCTACACCACAGAAGAAGAAGGAGGAGGCGGCCAACGAGAACAAGAAAACTCCACGGCCGAAAAAAGTGAGTCACAAGTCAGTGTGTTCTGATTATAATGGTACTCGAAATCAATGTATGTAGATCCCTTAGAAATGAAAGGTATTATGAGACGACACTTGTCAGTGCTTGTCGAAATACTCTGTTATTTATTGGAAATCATATCAGGTATCACAAGTCTTATATTGACCAGCTAATCAATATGTCACATATTGATTCATCCTTGTAGAAGCCTGTTTGAAGTTTTCAACTGCAGTGGCTTATACTAAGCACCAGAGTTTCACTATATGCTCTTTATCACCATCAAAGACTTGTGAATCAATCGTCTGGATGACCCATTAAGTCGTCTCACTCTGCCTCGTGTGTTGCATCAGAAGAAACTGTGTAGTCCAGTGCTGGAGCGGACTCTGGCCGTGGAGGGAGGAGCTCCGCGGCGTGGAGACGGAGAGAGGAGCGGTCCCTTTAACGGGGAGCAGACCTCCCCCACCAGGCCAGGTGTGTTCCTGTTCATCATCTCTTCTCCTGTCCCAGTTCAGCTCCTGTCTGTCAGCTGTTCATGTCCTGAAGTGCCTGGAAATTAGTCGTGAGAAGTCAAGGAGCCGTGCGGGTTATGTGACATCCAATGAGTGTGGAGTACTCTGCTTGCAATTGCAGGCTGTCAGTTGTAATTGTTGTGTATTGTATTCAGATACAGACACTAATGTCAGATATGCTGATAGAATTAGAAGCGTACTGTTAACAGCCTCCCTATAAAGGTTGTTTGTATTACTGCAAGTGATGGCAAGTGTGTCTTTTAATATCAGTCTATTTATCCTGACAGAAAATGTTCCTGGTTTCTTAAACTAAATCCTAGATTCCATCAGTTGATGATTGTTCTGTGGACCTTTTGTCTGGGATCAATCCAAGTGAACGTGACTGTGATTGGTGTTGATACAGGTATTGGCAGCAGCTCAGCTCTCAGCCTACAGAGCCCCGAGGCTCCAGTCAGTCAGACAGTCAGCGGCTCCGGGAGAGCCAGCAAGAAGCCAGACCCCTCAGAGAGCTGCACCCCCCGACTGAGGAGGGGCAGACGTAGGGCTGACGAGGCCCGGCTGGACCACTGGGGATTTTCGACTCCCTCCCCTCCCCCTCCTCCTCCTCCCCCGCCTCCCCCTCCTACACTCCCAGCTCCACCCGTCCGACGCCCCAGAGGGAGACCGCGCACCAACCCCCTGCCGGAGCAAAGCAAGGCCAAGACTGCTGCGAGCACAGAGGGAGAGACTCCCACACGCAAGAAACGCAGGCGCTGCCGAAACAGGAAGTACCAGAATGGGGAGTACATCACAGAGAGAGACAAGGTTGTGGAGGGAGATGGGGAGGAGATAGCAGAATCCACCCGACACGGTACAAGATCAGCAGGAGGTACAGCAGAAGTTTCTTCCTTTGCGTAATCACAGATGCGGTGAAAATTTACTCTGGACAGTTCGAGAGTTCATTAATCATTTACAACGCAGTAGCTGTTTTCAGTTTCAGTTTATTATTTTGGTTTTGTCATGTTTTTTGTTGTTTTGTTGTCTGTCCTACTTCTCACTTCATCGGAGAAAGATGATAATGAATATGGGTCCCCCTAGGATCTTCTGCTCTTGCAGCAGTTGTCTTCATATAAATACAGTCCTATAAGGGCTCTGAGATCCCATTAGTCTGCTTTAGGAATGAAATCACACAGGTGCAATACCACAGCATGTTTAAATGCCCCTCCTCTCTCTCTTCTCAACCTTCTCCTTGTTGCCCTAGACTTGAGGACTGGCATGTACCCCCGCCTCAGCGCCTCCCTCACCAGCCGCTCTGCCAGCCCTGAGCTGACCCCCAGACGGCCCCCGTTCACCCGCTCAGGCTCGGTCCGCCTCCGTGAGAAGGACGTCTCCCCGGAGCCCCCGGAGAAGCCTTCGGGAAAGAGGAAGTTCAAAAGCAAACACCTGTGTGATCCTGAAGAGCAGAAGAAGGTAGGAGCTCCAGCTGCCTCTTCACAGGCAGAGAGAAAGGCTGCGTTCATGCAGAGTCCTTATTTGAAAACGCAACTCAACAGGAGAACTTGAGCTCTTACTGCCCCCTTGTGGCACATGTGATAACTTCTGTTTGCTCTGCATTATCGACTCATGGCCGCTGTAATGGGGGCCTCTTGTCCTTGCTGTTACACTTCACCTCACTTCCTTCCTCATTATCTCCAGGTGAAACCCAAGCGTGGCAGCCTGGGTAAGCGTTCCTCTCTCATCACTACGGACGATGAAAACCCTGACGCAAAGAAACCAGCAGGCCTCCCGGCCACCCCCAAGGGCTCTCCCCTAGCCAATAAGAAAGGCTCCTCAGTGAAGGGCGGAGCCCCAGAGTCACCGCCCACTCGGCCTGTCCCCCCGGAGGTTCGACGGCTGATCGTCAATAAGAACGCCGGGGAGACTCTGCTACAGAGAGCTGCCCGACTGGGTTATCAGGTACCGCCGCTCATGCCCATCCCCAGTGTGTCTGGGTGATCAAGGTCTCTCAGCCTCACACAGTGCCTGTTCAACCTCCCTTCATACTTAAAATGTTTGTGTGCGAATGATTTGCATATGTATTTGGTTTACATGTGTTTACTCTCTGTACTACAGGATGTGGTGCTGTATTGCCTTGAGAAGGATGTGCGAGAGGTTAATCGTCGTGACAACGCCGGGTACACTGCCCTGCACGAGGCGTGCAGCCGAGGGTGGAGCCAGATCGTCCAGGTGCTGCTGAAGCACGGAGCTGATGTCAACTGCAGCGCTCAGGATGGAACGAGGTGGGGCTGGCTATAGGGCGGGGCCAAACTGGGCGGGGCCAAACAGGGCGGGGCCAAACAGCCCCTCACCACTGTCCTGAGGAACCTGTCTGATAATTATGGGCCCCTGTCCCTCCTCTGTGTATTAAACTTAACAACATCAGAACACTGTGAGGGAGCTTGTGCCAGTGGAGTGTAGGCGATGTAGTTGGGCATCACAGTTCACAGAGCAACACTACTGCAGATGTCACTGTGTGGTTGCATGTGTTTGATGCACGTCCTTCATTGTTTCTGTGTGTTGGTCAGCCTGCATGCATGCGGCAGCTTGACACTGGACTGGAGGGTCGTTGTTCTGCTCTTCAAAATATGGGACTTGTCTGAAGTGCCGGGTTAGATAACATCACTCTGATGTAGGCAGTGTTTGTTTTCAGTTGACACATGGAAGACAGTAAGGTAGCATGTTTGGTCACACACACACCAAACGACCCATGTCAGTGTGTTTGGTAGCTGCAGCGTTTACAATGAATTCAGTCGACCTGTTTCAATGTAGCTGACATGTGACTCTCCACACTTCCACAGACCCATCCACGATGCGGTTGCTAGTGACAACCTGCCGGTGGTGTGGATGCTGCTGAACCACGGTGCAGACCCCACCCTGGCCACGTACTCTGGACAGACCCCCGTCAAGCTGGCCCAGAGCCACAGCATGAAGACCTTCCTCAGAGGTGATCTATCAGACTGCCTCATCTGACACCACCACATGCACCTTGCATAGCGATCATGTTGCTCCAGTCTGCTTAACTCTGTTGTTGGCAGAGACATTAGCGATTCCTGTTTGTTCGAATCTCCTTGTTTTCTAGCAGTCTAATGTGATTAGTTTGTGTTTATTGGTCGGGTTTCAGAGTACTTTACAGACCTGGAGGGGCGTGGTGAACAGGACCCCAGGCTTTCCTGGGATTTCTACAGCAGCTCCCTGTTTGGTAAGAGATTAACTCCCATTTCCTCGTAGTGACAGTAGATGATTGTGCCATAGCTCAACTCTTTTTGTTGCTAGGGCTCCAACTCTAGACCCTGTTGGAGCATGTTGATAATTAGCTGCTAAAATGCGAACTCCGGTGAGATAGAACAGGGTTTGGTGTCATAATCTATAGTGCTACTGCTTCTCAGGTGTAGGGTGGGGCAGCCCTGATATAGCCAGCCTAAAAGGTAGTGTTGTTTGATTGGAGTAGACAGTCCACTAGGTGGAGTACTAATCCCTCCCATGTGGGATTAGGCAGGAACAGAGGGCAGCAAGTTCAACTCAGTTCACATCTCTGGATGTTCTCTGCAGAGTCTGAGCAGGACGCTTGCTGGGACTACCTGCTGTCAGAGGAGGAGCAGGAGGAGAGGGAGGAGAGGGAGGAGAGGAAGGAGAACGACTGCCTCCTGTTTGAGTTCTCCTCTGAGCCCCTCTTACCCTGCTACCATGTCCAGGTGTCATTAACCCAGGGGTACGTTTTTCAACACGCAATCATTCACACTATAATAGTTTCAATTAAAAAAAATCTAATACAAATTGTAACATGATTTTCTTGTGTTGCGATGACAGATTTTGCAATTGGTTCCTGTTGGCGGACGTCCTCAAACGGCTAAAGATGTCGGCGAGGATATTCCGGGCGCGTTACCCGCACTTTGAGGTGGTGATCCTGGCTCGTGCAGAGCTGCGTAGACAGGTGTCAGTCAGCCAGGTGAGCTCAGCGCCTGGCCAGCCACCCAGGGACCTCAGAGAGGAGCTGGAGGAAGAGGAGGGGGAGGAAGGAGAGGAGACGGAGGGCTCTGTGGAGCTGGTGCGCTGTGTTCTTGAGCTGCAAAGTCTTCTTGGCTCCTCCATCCACGTCCTACATGAGGAGGATGAAGAGGAGGAGGGAGGGAAGGACAAGACCAGGCAATGCCACCGGTAGCCCTCACACTCCCTCCATCGACGCCACACATTACTGTTCCCCTCCACCTTCCCCGCCCCGCCTCCAGATGTGGAGCCGTCCTATCGCAGTGAGGGGTGTGGCTTCAGACTGCTCTCCACCTGCGTCATGAGGAGGTTGCAGACCTCAGAGAGGATGTTGGGCCCTGATGCTTGAGTGTGGAGGCCACAACACCAGCAGGTGTGAGGGCTTACAGCTGGAAAGAAAACTGGCAGGGTCCTATCAGTTGGGATTTTTCAGTTCCCCAAAAACTGTTCCGAAAGCATTTTTTCCTTTTCTTTTTATGATGACGTATAACATTGTAGTTATATATGTATATCTTGCCATCAGGGTAAAAGCATTTGGTTGAAATGTAGTCTTGTGGCAAGGAATGGATTACATTTAGGCCTTTTTGTTTTTGTTCAGTTTGTTTGTTCCTGAGGGAAAGTGAATATTTTTTGGTTGGAGATAATCCAAGGCTTTTATCTTGGTGAACTCTTGCGTGCAGCTAAGAAGCTTACAGCCAGCTAACAGAAGCAAGCAGCATGGCCACTGGGCCAGATGGTTTCTCCCTTAAACCCAGGGGCCCACAGACACGAGCCTATGGCACATATACCTTTATTCCCCTCATACAAACACATCTGGCCATCTCACAACCTACCAGTTCCTCTTTCCAGCAGTTTACCTGGAATATCGCAAAATATTCTCAAATGGACGATGGTGTAATTGTGTGTTTCTTCTGTCATTTCATTTTGTCGTGCGTCTCTCCTTTGACCCACCACCTCTTCATTTACACGATGAACAGATTTATTGTGAGAAAAATATCGAAAACAAATGTGTTTACAGATCGCAGAAGATTTGGAAAGATCTCACTGTATTTTGTTTGTTTGTTTTTTTTTCGCTCCTCAACGGCCCTTTTCCTGTAATGGAATGATGATGATGATGTCGAATGTTTGGAGAGGAAGCATCACTATGCTAGAGAACACTCTTGAGGAGGGACAAACAGAGCAGACGTCCTCTCACTGCAACTCTCCACTGTCCCTCAGTTCCAAAGGTGTTGAAAATCCCACCGAACTCTGTGGCATCCAGGTTTTTATTTACAAGGTATTTTTTTGTTTTGTTTTTTTTTTGTTGCTTAATTTAATAGTCATTAATATATTTGACCTCTTATGTACCTGAGACTATTGATGGGATTTGCTTTGTATGGTTGGTGCTTCATTTTGAATTGTAACTATTAAGGAACTCTTTATCCTAATGTGTGTTGTTTTTCATTGCAGACAGTATTTTAAAAAGGCAAAAGTACAGTTTTATTGTACTGGTGCTAAGATAGATTTTGTGTTGACAATCAATGAAGTTTTGTTTGAAGTTAAAAACCAATAAATGCTATTTAAGATGAAGAGAAAGAAGTGTTAAGAAAGAGTATAGTTTCATTACCTCTGATGATAATGGATAACCACCAGGACTGGTCAGGGACAGGGCTGCTTACCTGAGGGCTGTTTCAAGCAGGATAACCTTTTAGAAATCACCCAGAATAAAGCATGATTGTGACGCATTGATTTTTGACATTCTAACATAAATTTGGACATTTTGTAAACTGCTCTTTTTGCCGTTTTATGTATTTTTAAATGGTATATTATTATTTTATCTCCCTTATAACAGTCGGTACTGTAATGTTTACTGAGCATTACGTCAGACTGCGATACCAGTAGGATAGTAATATTAATTTGAAACTGGATTGTAAACATGATGTCAGCGTTTTATCTAATGTAGGATAATTTTATTATGCTTCGCTAGAAAAGCTTGTTTTAACGGTCCTTGGAAACTCTGATAAAAGCCATTTTAGATAACGATGTCGTTCTGAACTGCTCAGACGGACTGCTGAGGTAGTTAACATAAACTGTACTCATAAACCACAGTTAGACAGAAAATGCATCGTAATGTGTTTTCGGAGCTTGTTGATCCACAAGAGGGAACCACCATCTAACTTTCCCCAGAAAACAGGAGGAATGCTAGGCTACGTGAGTTCAAGTTCGTGGTGGGAGATTATTGACATTTCCCATTTGCGATAAGAAACAAGCTTCATTATACTAGTGAGTTCAAAGTATTCTGAATAGAACTTTGTCTACGTTTAACAATAGATTTATCTGCTAGTTCTGATGTGGTTAATCAATACACAACATGTCACTCTGGATAAGTATTCCTGAACAAATTTTAGACGATTCAGACACCAAATATTGAGCTTATTGTTGGTTTATACTTTTTGATCATTTTGTTTTAAAAGTTTGATTGTTATCGAAAAATGCCCACTGGTCGTTAGTAAGGAGATTGTAACTGTAAATCCAGTAGATGGAGAGTCCAGCAGATGGCATGTGGGTACTGCAGTCACACCAGTGTTTTGGGAAGACAGAAAGCTCCACAGGAGGATATTCCACTAACTGATCTTCACATGAGGTTTCTGAAACAAACATGAAGCTATTTCCAGATAAAGGACTCCTCTTTACTTTGCAGGACATGGTTTGGGTGTCTGAGGAAACAAAGCCTTTTTCTATCATCCCCACTGATAAGAAGATGGATAAGGTGGTTTATTGAGGAAGACATCATATGGCTTCTGTGATTTGTTCCTGGTAGAGAAGTCCCAGGTAGGTGTTAGTGAAACTGGGATGCAAGCAGGTTGTTACCCCTGCTGAGTATGTACATGTTCCTGTTATGTGGTTATCCCAGGACTTAGGATTCTGTCACAGACTTCGAAGCATCCTGATCTGGTTTCTTAGAATGTAATGCTCTACCGAGGGAAATTGATCTACTATTAATAAACCATGAGAACGACCGATTTTAGTATGGATTGAACATCCACCTGCTGGAGAGAGAGAGAGAAAGAGAGAGAGAAGGAATTGAAAAGAGCAATGGCAATTAATCTGAGGAACGACTTATTTGAATTTGTATGTGTTGTCCATGTTTTACATGCCGTATGCAGGCTGTAACATGACACAGTGGCACTCTGACAGAAGCCCTTACTGGGCCCCAGAGTACAGCAGGACTGGTCATTGTAGAGCATGCAGGCCCCCTGAGGTTACTGCAGTTCAGGCATTAGCTGAGCCGTCTCTGTGAGTCACGATGCCAACACCATCCCCTCATGGTAACCAAACCAACATTATATGTTTGTATGCACATGTGGATGAATGTATGAAGTGAAATGGAATGCAATTTAACTTTTTAAAGTGACTTGTTACAAACCATTTCATCATCAATTTTTTTTATTTGACTGCATTTTTTTTGGGCTAACTTAAGTGTGTTAGTTGAATGGCCAAAATACAGCCTGTTGGACGAACTTGACTGGGTTAAACTGGGTTGGTCCGAATGCCTGAAGTTCTGGAAAGGGAGAACCATTACATCACAGTATGGATTTAAGACTTCAGAACCTCCCCCTTCACCAAGCCCCTGGGATCCTCTTGAGCTCATTGGTTTACTATTCTGGAGTTAGGCTTGCTGATTGGTTCAAATTGAGGGCAAGTCTCAACAAGACCCTGAAAGACTGAAATGAAAAGGGGAGAGGAGAAAAAAAGTTTTGACATTGTTCATGCAAACCTTTTAACACAACTAAACATGAAGAATAGACAGAGACCAATGCATGTGGTGTGGTCGCTCAAACCAACATCCTTTCTTTACAGCTCAGTGTCCTAATTCATTCTAAGAACTTGAGGTTGAAACATACTGAGAAATGTACAAAGTTCCTGTTAAGTCACCGTCACAGAAAACTCTAAGCGAACTGATACTTTGCTTTCAACAGTGCAACAGAAGTAGGATATCTGAATAAACTAAATGTAAAATAGAGACTGAGAACTAACTTAACCAACCCTTAACTCTAACTTTTCTGAACGATTATATCACATAAAGTGTTTTCAGATTAACAACACAAATTGTTTTCTTCAAATGGAATATTCAGCTTTAGGTTTCTGTCTTGAAGGAGTTTTGACATTCTGCTTGCCTACTTTTTTTCAGGTGGTTTTGTAGGTTGTTTAATATGGCTATGCTCTTTCCCAACCCTTGGTTTTGGTTATGTAACAGTCACTTTAGAAGCCCTGTAAAGGGGAGGGGTCTGTGCTGTGCCAGATCCTTACTTTCCTTTCGAAAACCACTTCTACTTGACTGAGTGTCGACCAGAATCTTAAACATGTCTAATCTGACAACATAGAAAAGATTCAATGTTGTTCTCTCGTTTTCTCCAACTTTCTCAGTACTTTATCATGCAGCAACAGAAATACAACTATGAAAGTCAACTTGTTTCCTCTGAATGCTGTTGTCTGCAAAAGGAGAGCCGAGGAAGTGGATTGTTACTAAACAGATCTTTTCATCCGGTCACCAAAGAATCATTCATTATCGCTATCCCAAGCGCTAGGTCCCAATTTTATGTTGTGCTTTATGTTTTTTTATGTCTTATTGTCTTTAAATTGTATTAAAATTTTTTGTATATTTTTTATATTTTTATGTCTTTACAGGCCAACTTTGAAATGTTTTCCTGCTGCACATTGAGCCTGACCTGAGTTAACATGCTGAGTCATATAAAGAAGAGACTGTCAGTTATCTGCCTGTAAATGTCTGAGGCGTCTGCCAGGCAGGTATTAATAACCTAACAGAGCCTCCTGTGGACTTTAATCCAGCACTATGTTTGACTGTGCAGCCTCGTGTCGGGAACGCACATTCTGAGCTCCTCATGGCTAAATATAACAGGAAACTCACTGCCCCGTCCAGCATTACCACAGATCATACTGAAGTTGAAAGACCTTGGTCAGAGCACAGCATGCACAGCACGTGCACACCAGGCTTGCTATCCAGTCTAGACATCTTTAGGTCATTTATCTCATTTGCATTACTCTGAACTATCCTCAGCCTTGTTGCTTTTCACTTATTGATTGTATGATAGAGAAAGAGCATGGTTCTGGCCTGTGTTGCAGACTCTATTGAAATTACATGAGTAGATTTTGGAAGTACACCGTTACCATTTTTATGAAACCCAACTGATCCATAAGGGTCTACATTTGAGACAGTTGGGTTATAATGTAAAGATCATTTATGGGGGGAGTCAGGTGGCTGAGTGGTAAGGGCGTCGGACTAATGATCAGAAGGTTGCCTGTTCGATTCCCATCTGAGGCAACATGACGTTGTGTCCTTGGACAAGGCACTTCACCCTACTTGCCTCAGGGGGAATGTCCCTGTACTTGCTATAATTCGCTCTGGATAAGAGTGTCTGCTAAATGACTGAATGTAATATACAGTATGTACATGGGATTTCCCACGTGTGAAGGTAAATATGAAGCTACTACAATGACAAGTTTGATCAAGTGGACCCCATTATGGAAGTGCTAACATGAACTTTACACACTGACAAACACAGCCAGGGCTATTGTCCTGCTCCGCTCATGCAGATTTGATTCAATGAAATGGCTCTGCTGGCGATGGGGATGAGTACTGACCTGTTGAGAACCAAGCACATTATCTGGCTGTGTTCTCCATGAGAACAGAACATCTACAGAGCAGGGTTAAAAGGGAGAGCAAAGCTGATGGTTATCACCTACCTAACAGACAATTACTGTTCCCAGAGTCCTGGAGGAAACAAAAGTGTTTGTGTAAAAGGTGCAGGGTCCCGCAGAGATGCACACTGGGAAGACGACACCAGCGCTTCAGTTGAATGATTAAAACCTGCTTTTCAGGAGCTTTCTAACTTCCCAGACACTGGCCTTTAAGATTTAGATGAGAGGGGGGGAGATGCACAATGACTGAGAAACAGGAGCCTTAACTGACCTATATAAATGATCCTGTGTTTGTGTGTTTGTGTCATGTGAGCAGACAAGGCAAGCCTGAGAGATGGCCTGAGAGACAGAGAGGACAGCCTGAGAGACAGCCTGAGAGACAGAGAGGACAGCCTGAGAGACAGAGAGGACAGCCTGAGAGACAGCCTGAGAGACAGAGAGGACAGCCTGAGAGACAGAGAGGACAGCCTGAGAGACAGCCTGAGAGACAGAGAGGACAGCCTGAGAGACAGAGAGGACAGCCTGAGAGACAGAGAGGACAGCCTGAGAGACAGAGAGGACAGCCTGAGAGACAGCCTGAGAGACAGAGAGGACAGCCTGAGAGACAGAGAGGACAGCCTGAGAGACAGAGAGGACAGCCTGAGAGACAGAGAGGACAGCCTGAGAGACAGCCTGAGAGACAGAGAGGACAGCCTGAGAGACAGAGAGGACAGCCTGAGAGACAGAGAGGACAGCCTGAGAGACAGAGAGGACAGCCTGAGAGACAGAGAGGACAGCCTGAGAGACAGAGAGGACAGCCTGAGAGACAGAGAGGACAGCCTGAGAGACAGAGAGGACAGCCTGAGAGACAGAGAGGACAGCCTGAGAGACAGAGAGGACAGCCTGAGAGACAGAGAGGACAGCCTGCATCAAGCTGCAAAGCTGCAGCTCCAGCTAAGTTCCACACCCACTTCCCTGTTACATAAGCTCCAACATTCCACGCCTGTGTGTTCCGCCAGCCTCCTGCTCTCACAGTGGCTCTGTGCTGACATGCTAATGTGCATGCGGCCGGAGGCAAAGCTGTACAAAGCTTTTGTCCTTTAGTGAAATCTCAGATGAATCTGAAGCTAAATTAATTTGTATATTATCAGTGAAACAGGACTTATCGCCACTGATTTGATTTGAATATCGTCCACAGACAAGAAACTTAAGAGAGCCTCAGAAAGTCAGTGATTCGAGTTTGACGTAGGCGATCTGATTTCACCCACCAGTAACATATACAGAGCGAACGGATCCAGTGTTAGCGATGAGCAAATGAGCATGAGGAGAGGGAGGAGGGACAGAAGAGGGAGGGGGGAGGGACAGAAGAGGGAGGGGGGAGGGACAGAAGAGGGAGAGGGGACGGACAGAAGGGGGGGGGGGGGGTGCTGAAGGATCCCAGTGGGTAAGCATCTGTACTAATGGAGAACACTGTGTTCCCAGACTCCACATCTGCAGCCAAGGCTGCCAAGACAAAATATTGTGTTTTTATCAGTCACAGTGAGCTTAAATGTTCCCTCATATACATATACATACATACATACATACATACATACATACATACATACATACATACATACATACATACATACATACATACATACATACATACATACATACATACATACATACATACAGAGATTGTCATGGCTCTGAAGTCCTTGAATAGTTTGAAATGAAAAGCATGTGATTGTTTGCATGAATTGATTAAACATTAGAAGACGTCCACATGTTTTATTGTTTTACATGTCTAGCTCAAGGGCAATTCGCCTTTATACAGCAGGTGAATAACCTGGAGATGTGACTTCCTGAAAAGAACTTCGCTCTCCTTGTACGAGGCAAAACGACAACCGTATTTGTAAAGACTTGCTCCTCTTCTGCCTAGATTCTCCCTCTTCAAATCAAATCAAATCAACATTTATTTGTATAGCCGTTTTTACAAGCAATGTCACAGAGGGCTTCACATATGCCCATAGAACTGCCCCTCAACCAACCTAAACCCTCAAGGAAGACAAGGAAAAACCAGAAAAACTCACTGGGAAGAAAAAATGGAAGAAACCTTGGAAGGAGCAATTCAGTGAGGGATCCCCTCCTTCAGGGACGGTTGGAGAAAGTGAAGAGCAGAACACAGGCTAAAACAGTCATATCTCTAGAGACAGTAAATAAGTTGTTGAAACATCAATACTCAATGCTCAACTTGGGTCTTAGGTTGCACAAAGTCAGTTTAGGCAGCCACTGGGCTTGGGCCCATGATTGGTGCAGCATCACACGCAGGGGGTTGAGGAAAAATGACCGGGAACTCTCTCCTTGTCCATCAGGGAGACTGACGTCCGACTGGCGACCAGATCCGGGGTTGGAAGACCATCTCAGATCGATGTCCACTGGCACCAGGTCCAACATTGGCCGATGACCACGCAAGTGCTGAGAGCTCAGTCCCCCCATACCAAAGGGAGGTATGGAGGGGAGGACAGTGAGACGGAGTAGAGGAGATGTTAGAGAGTGCAAGGAACAGCTAACAGTTATAGCAATATTCAGAATGAGGTCCACACCAGTCAGTGTGGGCTAATGCAGCAATTAAAAAGACCAAAAAAGGGGCTATTGACAAAGCCTTAGACACCAAGACAGCACCAGCCCCCTCAGTTGGAACATAAATCTGTTCCAAGAAAGAAAAAACTCTAAGGTATATATATATATATTATTATTTTTTTTTTTTAGAAAGATAGTATCTTTTGAAAGCCATGTCTCATGTTGTCTCTAACTGTACGGTTTTAGAATCAGAATGGGGGTTTATTCGCTATGCAAGGGTTAACAAACATAGAATTCACTTTACAAACAGAGAATTCACTTTCAGGAATGTTGGTAATGACTTGGTACAGCATGCTGATCGTCGTTGGTTAGTCCAATACAAGGCAGAGTATTGTAAAGAGTCAGCCACAGGCTGTTGCATGCGAGTCACTGACTTGAAAACTAGCTGATTTTACGTTGGGTCAGCAGTTAGAAACACATGCAGACACACCAGAGACCAGAGCGGCTGGCAGTATAAGTTACAGTCCACAGGAACAGTAAACAGCTTAGCTTCATACTGACCTGTTTACTTGCTTGTTAATGAAATCAGACTAACACTCTTACCCTACATGTGATGTTGAACAGCCAGTTAACATATTATCCACCAAAGGAGAATTTTTCTGATGAATGATATTCAAAACCAGGAACGTTTCTTGTATCTACTTCTCTGTGAATGTGAATTATTTATTGAAACGTGTCTGTAAACGCTGGTGTTGACACTTGGAGTAGTTCTGTTGGCACAGTTAGGCGGAGACCAACTTAAGTGATAAAAGGAGTAAAAGGCTGAAGGTGTGATGGACCTTTTAATGTGGTGGACTTTCTCTTTCATCTATGATCAGTACTTTCTGCAACCTGTGGAGAAACCTGTGGTTTATAATTCCAAATGTTCATACTGCTATTATTAACACATCCATAGTTATTGAGCTTTTCAGCTGTCTGATCATTTAAAGATCACTAACTGACAGACTTGGGTCATGTTGCCATGTCTTGGCCATGCCAGCTGACAGTATTCCAGCTATTGTGCAATGCCCCATTAGAAAGTAGTGCCAGTAAGGCATAGCAGGCATGGATGTCCAGGGCAGCTGGCTGAGAAGGCCTGGCTGTTTTAACCCTCGTTCACCACGTCTCATGTCAGCGATCGCGCTGCCTGGCAGTGGACTGCAGCTGGAGACACTCAGCTTGACCAATCACAGAACTCTGGGGGTCTTTACACACAGACACTCCCGCATGCCCCCCCCCCTCACCCCCTATAAAGATTGCCAACTGACTTCTCCTCAAACCCTTGTGTCAAGGATATTGTGCTGCAGCTTGGGATAAGGTTTCTACCATGACAAGAAATATAGTCCTGTTTTTTTCCATTATTGGACATGGTAAACAAAAAAATAGTTAAGTAATAAATACATTTATTTTTCTGACTAAAATGAAACCATAACTTGTATCTGAGGAAATGTTTCAAATAGTCTTTGGCTACATTTGAGATCAGAATCTATGAATCAAGTAACTTAGCAATTTAACAAGATCATCCTAAATTGTACAATGTGCAGTAGAATCTGATCTCCAGGAAAGACTGATATCTGATTTCATACTGTCTGCTGATTACCTTTGAGGTTTGAAGGCAGACTCTTACAAAAAAGACTGTGAGCTGATTTCTGCTTAATTTAATTATAAACCCAGTCTTGTGTGTAAAAATACTGTAAGCCTTCAATTTGTCTTTCTGACATGCAATGTATTCTCTGAAGCAGCATCAGAGTATATAACATGTAGAAACTGAATTACTATTCATACGCAGCCTTGGCCAGCTGTCAGCTTCCCCCATCCCTGGATGACCCATTTCACTTGACTGGGCTGAAGGGTTGACCAATTTTTCTACAGTGAGGATTTACAGTCATCTCTTATGGGTCATTGCAAAAGAATAGGACAGAGGATAGACACAGCCTCCCTAAATACCCGCCTCTCTGTTCGGTTGGGTCAGAGCAGCTCTGGGAGCATGGCTCTATCACCCCCAGTGTCCTCTGGGCCCTCTGGATGTCCTCTGCCACCCTGCAATCTCTTCAACACTGCTGCGTCCTTTGAGAGAGAAAAACGCTTTGTTATCCCATTGGCTAATGTTAGTGGAGCTGTTGCTAAGGGGAGGGGTTGAGAGCGTGATGTAGGTGGGAGGGGGCGATATTGGCTGAATCCCAGTGAATAATGTGTCCGCTTTCTGAAATGGTTTCATGAAAAACCATCCATTTATATATGTGTGTGATCAGCATGTTTGTATTGAACATTTGATATGAGTATTGCTCAATAGTTGGGTTTTGCCAAAATAACATTTGGCAGGTCAAGAGCTTTCTGTCTCACCATGGCCTTCACCATTATCTTATCATGGCTGAAATGTCAGGATAAATTAGTGCATTTACGTAGGTAATGTCTTCATAGCTACTTGCAAAACTGATCAGAACAGCTAACAAAATACATGTTAAAAAAAACCTTTGACACTGTACAACAAAACTGGGTAATTATGTACTATTGTAAAAAAAAAAAAAAAAAGGAAGAAAAATGTATTTCAACATTCTTGCACAACATTAATCCTCTTCAAAATTTTTCTTTGGTTTAAAAGCAATACATGCTCAAGAAGTGATGTTACACTTAACATTAGAATACACCCATGTGCACCATGAGCATCCCTTAACTAGCCTCCACCCACCTCATGCCTACATACATGTTAAGTGCAGGCTGCTTATATAAAGCATGTTTTATATGACCCTGCATTCCTTGGTAGTAAACATAAACTGAGTCAATGTAACCAAAGAGATGTCACCAGCAATTATATCCACTGTCAGGACAAACTGAAATTTATTACAAAACATGTTTTTAATTCTTTTATTCTGTGTTTACTGCATTTTTTGCGTAATATAAAAAAGGTCAAATACTCAAAAGTGACAATACATAGAAATTAAAGTAGCATTAATATAACCTTGTTTATTTTTTATTAATATCATTCAGACAAGTGTACCTATAGAAGGGCTGAAATAAAAACTTTCCATTTCAGGAGTGGCGTGTAGTATTCCATTTAAAATCTAAGCCCTTAAACAGCCCCCAAGTCCTTAATGTCAAGGAGGGAAAGAACCAGCATTCCAAATTCTCCTACAGTTAGAAGCCTTAATAGACAAGACAGTGCCAACAACAGAGCCACTTCAATTCTGACTGAAATGTCACATCGTGAAGGAGAGCCATGTTTTTAAAACTAGACTCACAACTCTGCAGACCCTTTAAAAAAAAAAAAAAGAACATATCAAACACTGCATAAGCATTTGACTTCATTGCCTTTACACGTTGAGAGCCATGTGTAGGTATCAATCAGTTTGGTTTACAGTGATGATTAGCAGAGCTTTGAGTGAGAGAGAGAGAGAGAGAGAGAGAGAGAGAGACAGCAAGAGAGGGAGAGAGAGCGAGAGATGGGGGGGGACACTGCTCAGACAGGATTGAGAAGTCACAAAGTAGATCTGGTCAGCTCACACTGCCCATCAGACACCTTCCATTAGGAGTGAAGAGACCTCCTATGACAGTGGATCCCCACATGTACAAGTCAAGCAGTCCATATAGAATCCATAAACATGACTCCTATCTCATGAAGTTGCCACCTCCGATTTCTCTCTTGTAACGGTTAGTGAGGTGGTCTGCCTGCACTGTGAGTTTGGACAATACGCCAAACAACCCTCTAAGATGGTAGTGGAACTGGTCCTCCAGATCAGAGCCATCCTCACCCAGGAGGCCCCCTGTCACAGGCTGCTGCTCCTCCTGCTTGACTGCCATTTCCAGGAAACTAGCCCCACCACTCATCTCCCTCTTAATGAGGCCCCACTCCATGTCGTTCTTGATAGACTTCAGTAGGAGGTAGTGCTCGTACATGTCTCTCTGCTTGTTAGGAAAGGGCTCGTTGTTCTGCTCCACCTCTGGGGGCTGGCTGGCTTGCAGGTCCTCCAGTGGCACATCCCGCAGGAGGCTCGGCACCATAATAGTCTCGTCCATGTTGTTGGCTGCCGCTATGAAGCGGTGCATCACGTTGATGAGAGAGTGCTTATTGCTGGCGGTATCGTTATTGATCTGCATCATTGTGAGGGCTTTAGGTTGATTTTGAGTTTCGAAATGAAAACCGGTGGA
Organism: Neosalanx taihuensis; assembly: GCA_030340665.1. NCBI lineage: Eukaryota > Metazoa > Chordata > Actinopteri > Osmeriformes > Salangidae > Neosalanx > Neosalanx taihuensis. The sequence goes on from CM059302.1 coordinate 1,693,803, forward strand.
GGAGTCAGGCAGTGCTTCTTGATGGGGTAGGATTGTTGATTTAAATCTGTAAGACGGAAGTGATGATTGTTAGGGTACGAGAACGTGGATGTCAAGATTTTTTTTCACATGATAAAAATCAAACAATAACCCATGTTCATCGAGAGGTCGACGGACATGTTTCCCTGGGAAATGAACCACCATTAGGCCATCAATATTCAACGCTCAGACTCTGTTCTCATTCACAAAAGATCACTCTGATGTACAATAGTTGCATGACAATCTAGTACGCAGCGCCCCTAAATGACTGCATTAGAAGGCTCAAATGGAGATTAAAAGCTTAACCTGGCGAGCTACCGCATCTTTTGCAGTCGGTCATCAGTTTATCGATTGCAAATCAAAATTAGACAAACATGATGTTATTACTTCAACTAAGGTGCCTTCAATTATATTGACTACGACATTTTTTGCGTTTAATTTATGAGTAATTTTCGAGCATCTATTTGACCTTGCCCTTTTAAACAGAGGAAATAGATTATGTAGAAGAAGAAAAAAAAGACTACTGACCTGAATCAAATGGAAACCTGAGCAAACGTTTCGATGAGGATCAGATGAAGACCAATTCCAAAACGTTAGGCGCTCAGGTTCCTGTCTCCACCTGCCTGGAAGAAAAGTATGAACTTCCTCAACCTGCTGCAAAAAACCGCGAGCTTATATAGTGGCAGCGCGCGCTGCAGGCACGCCCTCTTTTCCGGAGAAAGGGGCGTGGTCAAGGACTGAGTGACAGAGATCAAGACCAATCAGAGATCGTGGTGGTCAAGCCATGTTTTGTGGATTTATCTGCGTTGACCTTTCAACACTACTAAACAATATTGAATCTGTCACGGTTTCATGCAGCATACTGTTTAATCGTATTTTGACAAATATACGTTTTTTGTGGTATTTTTACTAAGTGTTTATTTATGTGTTTGACTCAATATTCTACCTCAGTCAATACTGCCACCTAGAGTCTGTTTTTCATTAAGCCTCTTAATTGCGGTTCCTTGGAAGTGTTTCTCTCCACTGCATTTCCTTACTTTCATCCTGATATAAAATTGCTGTTTCTGTTCGTGATTATAAGCCCTACATGAGATTAACCTTAACAGGTGTAGGCAGTTGATGTGACTTAATGATAAGGCAACATTTTGTTTGTCCAATGGCAAAGCGTGCAACAAAAAAATACGTGACAAATTAAAGAACATTAAACATCTTTATTTTTTTCAAGTATTTCACATGCTGTTTCCACAAATAAACACAAAACAAATAACACTGAAGATTAACTGATGAAAAGTAGGCTATATGAATGCAAAACCACTGGGAATGTTGAGTGGCATAATACAAAAACCATCATGATGACATTCCTTTCCTCCGAAATATATAACACACTATTTCAGAACATCATTACATTTTTATTTAATCAAAATGGAATTACATTCGTGGTTGTGCCACAAATATAATCAAATACATCAATACCAACTTCCTGTAGTGTTTTGGTGGTTTAAACAGCACCCTCATAATCCTTTTAATGCCGTATTAAATAGCATGCATAAACACAAAATGCCCATTCCCAACCATATCAGAGGACAGACATTACTAAGAAGAGCTGCAAAATGAAAAGCTATTGACACTTTGTATGAACCAACTACAATGGTTATGCGTACATACTGATATACTTAGATCACATTGTCTTGGAGTTTATAAGTAGATCAAACAAAAACACAAACCACTATTGAAGCTCAGGTGAAATGTATTAACAAGCTACACAACTACGCTTGTGGAGATAAGGACCCCCCTCATGACGTCCATTCACTTATTTTTCTTTCTTTTTTTACTCGTTTGGTTGCAATCGGAAGGTCAACGTCTAAAAAGCAGCCACGGCGTCCTAAAAGACATCACTAATAACACACAGGACACGTTAAAACGATGGAAGTTCCCTTTGAGTCCTTTTGCACCGTGACCTGCTCATCAATACCTTAAAAAAAACACACACACACAAAAAAAAGGAAAATAATCAAATGTCTGTAGTAGACTGCAGTCCTTGAATGGGGACTCACCATAACACAGGACATGGATGATAACACAATCCCAAATTAAAAACACACAACTCGTACTTAGTTTTAACATCAGGTCAGGTGCTAAGGAGTTTTAGAGTTTTAGAGAGTGTAGAAATACTAAACGGTTTCCGATTCTTAATTAAAGATCTAAAAATACAGAGTTGTAACAAAAGGTTGTGGATGTCCTTGGGCAAGTCTATAACAGGGGTGGGCAATCCTGGTCCTGGAGGGCCGCTGTCCTGAAGGCTTTAGATTTGTTCCCCTGCTCCAGCACACCTGATTCAAATGAATGGTCATTATCAGGCTCCCACAGGGCAAGATAACAACCCGTTCATTTGAATCAGGTGTGCTAGACCAGGGAAATATCTAACACCTTCAGGACAGTGGCACTGGAGGACCGGAATTGCCCACCCCTGGTCTATGACCACAGTGTTCTGGGGGTGTTACCTGTGGAAGGGCACAGCTACACCATCTCATACTGGTTGTTGGTGATGTACCGAGACAGACAGCAAGCCAGGAAAATCCCAATGAGCTAATCAGATATAAAAGGGCTGTTTTAGTAGAGATACGAAGACAATATATGCATTTCATTACTACTACCTCTTTGCAAACGAGAATATTTTCCATTTATTTTGAGATCTAGTGTTCATTTTCGTTACCTGGAAAAATGCTATTCCAAAAGATATTCCTGCGATTATGCCCAGATTAGATTCCATCACAGAGGTGACCAGTGTGACACAGCCCTAAACATGAGGATGGAAACACACGTGTATTTATTTACATGACCATTTGGTGCCATTGCAGTCCTACAAGCATGTCAGTGGACATTTTGAACATCGACCAGTGTCTCAAGCGGCAGAGATCTCACCTTATCGAACACCTCCGTACTGAACTTGCTCGGATCTCTGACAGTCTCAGATGTACAGTCAGCCATTGGCTTACAGCAGCTTTTAGGAATGCCACTTTGTTTGAAGTATTCAGTCTCCATCCAGTCAGTGTAGTTCTGAGTCCCACAGCATTGCAACTGCACAAACATGCACATGGCAAAACTATTAATGTCCTATATTGTCTGATGGGTGTGGAGGAATTATGCTGCTTATTCAACGTTGCTATTTCATATGTTCTATGCCTTGACATGCGCATTACTACAAAAATACACTTAAAATCAAGTTCAACATGTACAAAAGTTATTATAGGATAAGATAAACATATCTATCTGGATAATGACTTTCATTCAGCAGGGGAAATTGAAATAGATGTCAGGTAGCTGTAGGTTCAAAACATATTTCCGAAGTGAACTTCTATAGCTTTAAAAGTCCTTTAAAAGTAAAGAAATTAAGTTAAGAAATGATAGTCATGCACTTACAGTCCTCTGAATAGTGTCCACTGCAATGCTCCTGGTGTCATTTGAATTGTAGTTCCTCTCAGCCTCTCCATAAGCCGTATATATAATAGCCTTGATCTGCAGGACATGGACATTTGGGTTGGTTTGTGTTGTGGCCAAATGTTTCAACGGTGCATCGTGTGCCAATTTCTCACCTCGTGCCGGAATATGAAGCCAGAAACTCCAGCCACAAGCTCAGCAAGGAACACCAAGGTCAGGAACATGGCATACTGTAGGAAGAGGAATACAAACATATACAATACGATCAAACCGTTATCAAAACGACAGATAAAAAAAAACAATTGATTTTGAACATTTGATTAGATAAAACACTGCCCCTCACCAGCTTCAGCATCCAAGGGCTGCCTCGACATGTAGCGAAGCAACCAAACAGGCCAAAGATGACAATGATGGCCCCGGTTCCTATGAGGACATATGGTGCGTTGGTGCTAGTTTCAGAGGCCAGTGAGATAAAGGCTTCCAGATTCACCTTCCCCCACACGCCAACAGCCAGGAGGATCACCCCTGTGAACTAGGAGAAAACATGGCCGCTTAGCAACATGCTTCATGCAGGGGCTCAGAAGAGAGGTTTCAGGTGTTTTCAGGCTTTTTCCTTTGAAACGAAAGCCTACATTTACAGGCCAGGCTACCTTCCTAATTATACACCTTGGCTAGACAATTACATTGTAAGCACTTGCTGGTATCCAGGACAGAAGCCATATCTCAGAAAGCTTTGAGGTTCTCATACTAGCGTGTAAACAGATATCCCTAAGGCAGTAAGGAGTATCAACTTGGCCCTCAGTAACCAACAGCATTGGATAAATCCTCCTCCATACAGCACCGAAGCTGAGCCATTAGTTGGTACAGGACTCATTAGTGCCCTGAGCCATGCTAAATACTCATCAGTGATATTTGCTGTCATAAAGAGCAGTGCTGTCGTGAACTTTGAACCCAGTAAATGTTCCTCTGAGATTGTGCATCATGCAGGGTTTAGAAACGTGGCCACGAATGGAAACATCTCAATTAAATCACAGCCATTGTTGCAAAGAGTTATCAAAACGTACTAAGGCAAACTAACGCTAAAATTCCATTATTAGGGTTGACTACTTGCTTGGTGTTCTAAAACAAGTTAAGTAGTGGTAAAACTTGGTAGAACCTGGTAGAACTTGTTGGTATTGACAACATCTGGTATTTTGACTACATAAGCTTAACTTACTTATAACTTAACTTAAACACTTTTGAGGGAAAGCGCTAAATAAATCATCGAGTAATAAAAATCACAACGTATAAAAACATTTGTTTAACGGAGTCGACGTTTCCAATAAAAAAATAAAAATAAACATTTTCCGTTAACTAGTACAAATAGGTAACTTCTGCAAAGCGTCGTTGAAATAGTTGTTCACCATCAAATGTTTGAGGTTAACTTAATGTAAAATGTTAAATACGATGAGTAGTTTTTTTATTCTATGCTTTGATCGCATTAAAAGCTTCTTTTTTAAATCCTTTGTTGATCCGTGTCATGTTGGCACCGCTACATTGTTACCTTTAAGCCAAAACTTACCCAGAATATAAGACTGTAAGAAATTAGAAAGGTTTTTAGACATGTTATCACAGGTTTGGTTTGAAGTCGTCTTGATGGGGGAGACATGGTGATTATTTCCCGGATTTTGTCACTGATATTCTTCGTGAAATAAAGAAAAAAAACTTTCACTGTTTCCTTCTGGAGGAAAAAGAAAACTTTCCTGAGAAATCCAGGATCCAAGGAGAAGGGAAGTGACGTCATTATACCACATCTACTTTCCTGTCATAAATAAAGAAATAAAAAAATAAAAAATCAATTTTATTTGTGGGATTGATTCAGATGGTGTTAATGTGCTGAGTGTCACTATAAACTATTATTGTCTTTTATGGAACATTTAAAATAAAATAAACTGAACTTCTCAGGCATTATTAAATTGCATTCATATTAGGCTATTAAGACACGTTTTTTATCGGGGTTCGTTTAACTTCATTTGTTTCACTTACAATTTTGTGCATTAACCTCATCACGGTAGCCTAGTGCAGGACTAAAGGGGGATAAATAAGGTGCCCCGTGATAAGAGGAAATAGGGAACATTTGACATTGATTTACAATGTCACTTGTGGACTGAGAGCCAGTCTAATAGTGTCCCTCTGGTGTCCCCCAGCGGTGTGATGAGAGAGGATATCTGGCAGACTGCGGGACTACACAGCCAAATTGATTTGGTGGACTTTCGTAACTCCTGATGCTTTTTTGTTTGTTAAAGAAACTACGTTCTTCTGTTGCCTAGACAACACTAACTACATCTAGAACTCTTCTTATGTATAATTGGATCTCTATCCTTTTGAGATAGTTGAGCCTATCTGAAATAGGCACTTTTTCTTCAACTTAGAACTTCAGCCTACGACTAAAGTGAGGGATGTCATACAGGCATTTCCTCCTATTGTACATGTACTTTGTAAGTGATTTATTGGGACTAAACGATGAAGGTACAGTACAATTACTATCGTTTGTTTTATTCTTTCTGCTTTTAGGCAGTGTGCAGGATACTGTTACAGACTTGACAATGCTCAGTGTGCGTAGCTTACTTTGATTGGCCAAGCAGAAATAGGCAAATTCATTTCATTGTGCATCTAAGTAGAATATTTATAGTATTTTGTGACTTATTACTGTATATTTGTCCAGTCTTTTTATGGATGAAATGTCTTGGACGGGTTAGTCATACATTCACAACCACATTCACTTCTGTGATCTGCAACGCATTCCATGCAATGGGGAAATACCTTCATCACCACAGCAACAAGGATTCTATTAGGTGCAGATGTGATGGGGTCTGTGATAGCACAGATGCTGTGTTAACTCATCCTTTATCAATTATCCCTGAGACTAAAGAGGGACAGACAGGGAAATCTATAATTCCATAACTCCCTTAACATGATAACACTTGCATATTTAACCTCAAATGTGATTCAATTACAGTATTTAAAAAAAAGAAGTGTGAAGAGTGATTTAAATGTTCTTTCCTGTTGCAAACCAACTGATAATTATATTTTCTTACACGTGTGCTTATTAGTTCCATCAATTTAGGTGTTCTTGGTGTGTAAATGCTCCAATGGCTTGGAGCCACAGAGGCAAAAGAGCCATGTTAGGGTGAAAATAATGAATTTGATTTGTATAAAACCCAGCCTAAAGGAAAAACCTAGTCTATTCAGTGGCAGCCTATATAAAATGAAAGGTCTTGGTGAGATCGTTTTAGTGCCAAACAGACACAACTGAAATGATGACCCACTGGTTTTACTGCATATAACTCTGAAAGAAGTGAGATTGTAGGCAACGTTAGTCTGGGCTCTCCTCTAAAATCTCTCACTCTCAGCAGTCCTCTGCTCCTCTGATGTGGAGCAGAAACTTCCCACCCAGATAAGTGTAATTAGAATGCAGCTCTAATCACCAGCTAATTACTGAGCGTCCAAGAAGCAGCTGTGGACCTTCAGGGGACAGTGATCTGACTCACCAGAGATCCACCCAACTTACACATCCATGAAAAGTCAGGCCCCTTCAATTGGAAATCTAGTCGTTTAAAGAAGGCAAGGTCCTTAACGGCAGGTTCCTACATTCCTTGGGGAAAGGCATGGCTCAGTGGTAGAGCCCTTCAGGTTACATGAGTTCATTTCTACCCTGTATGTTGCTTTGGGTAAATGAACACTTAGCATTTGTTTTATATTCTTGGCATGCCTGACTGATTAAGCTTGAGAAGCAATGTATTTAATTATAGTTTATTTCTTGGTATCAGTTCAAATCAATACTAATTGCTCATCTGTAACTAATTTAAACAATGTCCACAAGGACACAGCTCAGATTGGGTGAAAAGTAGACCCACAGAACTCCCCTGAAGGTGACTCATACCTTCTTCTTGGATGTTCTCCTAGTAGAGACTACAGCATGAGGTCCTGGTGAAGTAAACCATGAGGCCAGGCTGCCCAGAGAGGGATGTGTGCCCCAGATGCAACTCAGAGTCTGGGTGTTTTACAACCACAGCCAGCTCAGTACCACCACTCACTAGCCTATAAGGGACATGGAAAATACATGTCAGACCACTAATACAGTCAGCCACTGTAGTTAGTGACCTTCATCAGCAAAATGCTAAATAATTTGTGAGACGTTCTTCTGTGCTACTTTACATCTGTGCTGACTCAGAAGCTAAAGAGTTAGTTCATGTTGTTCAACTCCACTTGGATTGTTGTTCTCCAGGGAGTCTGTTAGGCTGTTGTTCAGGTGTTTATGAGTCATCTCAGGGGCTGGAGTTTTGATCCAATGTAGTCTGGATCATTGCAATAGTTTCCAGTGGATTTGAATGTGCTGGTGGAATGTATTCACAATGCCATTATAAACATGGAATTGTGTCAAAGTGTAGTATAGTTGTTCTAAACTTTATGAAGTGAAATGATTTTTATTCACACATAACAGTTTAGTTAGCTAGTTTAGGTAGTTTTTCTGTTATTGGATCTCTCTCTGTTTACATGTAAAACAGGCCATAGAAAAACGAACATACTAGTTCCCCACTTTTCTCTGTAAACACAAGTGTTCCCGAAGGGATCATGTTCATGAAATGGAACAAACCACAATAACTAGGAAAGAAGGGGTGGGTTGAAAGGAAAGATTATGCTTCTTGGTTAAAAGACACACATCTTCCCTAATCTTAAGACTCTTAAGACTCCGAAAATGTTCAGTATAAAATACTATCTGTTTCTAACAGATGTAATATATTAAGTACACAAAGATGCTAGATGTCCATCTTTGGTGAGATACTTCTGCTTTTCAATACTCTCTGGAGAGCTTCTCTTTTCCTTGTTGGAAATCCACATGTTTAAAATATCATTGAGCTAGCTCACAGCAGGACCTAACAGCGGATCGTGGAAAAATAAACGCAGCAGTATCTTCTGTCTTTGGCCTACATTAAGCATGGAAGATTTGTCAGTGTTTTAACTAACGTTTTCTTGAACATCAACTCAATTAGCTTTTCTACTGCAGGGAAAATAGAACAAGGATTCTACTCATCAACAGTGGGCATATTAACAACACATTCCTGATCCCAGTAGGCTAATTTCTATGAGACTGGCTTGTAAATGACTGATTACAGCTAATAATAGATTGCTGGTTTCAGGATCTCCAACCATAGAGCGCAGCAGCTATAACGAGGTGCCTGAGGAGGATTATACTCCCCGCCTAGACTACAGAAGTAAGTGAGGGACACAAATGCACGAAACTAACCAGCAGACACACAAAGCACCATGTGGTAATAATGAGGGTTGACATAAATATTCATAGAAAATTATTCGTGATTGTGCTCCGATCAGTGTGTCCTGAGTTCTCACAGGATCTCTCTTGACAGCTCCAAACTGGTGTCTCTCTCTGACCTTGGCCAATGGGGAGGTGACGTGCTTCTCCCCTCGAGGAGGGACTTACCGCAGCACCCTGGGAACACGCTGCTTGATGACCTGTGGCCGTGGTTACAGACTGCTGGGCAGGTCGTCCCTCCAGTGCATGGCCAACCGCCGCTGGTCTGGCACGGCGCACTGCCGCAGTACGTGCTTGTTCAGCACACACACACACACACACACACACACACACACACACACACACACACACACACACACACTCACACATATACACAAAGGACTGGGTGAAAGCTCATGGAATCAGTTCACTGTTATCTGTAACGATACATGCTTAATGCTTAAACATATAGGCTGTCTATTGTTTTCTCTTACTGAACCTTATAATAATGGCAGACTTGGAGTTGTGCAGTGTGCCACTTCACTGTGTGTTTGGTGTTGTGGGTCCACAGGAGTGCGTTGCCATGTGTTACCCCTGATCCTGCATGGCTCGTACACCTGCACCCAGGGCTTCATGGTGGACTCCCGCTGTGACTTCACCTGTGACCCAGGTTACAGGATGGAGGGGGAACACACTCGCACCTGTCTGGCAGGGGGGTCATGGGGCGGCTCGGAGCCCATCTGTGCAGGTACAGGACCTGCACTTCACTTGGTCTTTGAATGCAAACTAAAACATGCTCAGTCTAATGCTGGACATAAGGAGGCCCACCTCTTCCTGTTCCCCACCAGACAGGAAGCACTTTTTTTTCTTGTGCCACGTTTGCTCTGTCTTAGTTATCGTCAGTTTTTTTTGCTCAAATCTTCATAACAGGCCCATCTTTAAAAAACAGGAAGTAGTTCAATTGACCCAGACAAATATAACATCATTGGTACTGTTAACTTTATTGTTGTTTGCCTCAGTTACGACTTATATTTCGTAATCTTCAAACTAAAATGATGTGGATTTATTTAAAAACCGGGTGTTGTTTCAGATCACGACCCTCCAAAACTCCGGTGTCCTCTGTCTAGAGTGAAGGTCGCAGAGCCTGGGAAGCTAACTGCCACTGTCAGCTGGGAGCCCCCTGTTGCTACGGACACCGCTGATAAAACACTCAAGTATGTCACTGTTCCAGCAGACATTTAACTCTCTTATTATACATTAACGCAGTGGTCTTCAACCCTGGTCCTCAGGACCCACTGTCCTGCATGTTTTAGATGTTTCCCTGCTCCAACACACCTGATTCTAATGCATGGGTCATTATCTAGCTCTGAAGAATCCTGGTAAACGATCATGCATTAGAATCAGGTGTGTGGGAAGGGGGAAACATCCAAAACATGCAGGACAGTGGGTCCTGAGGACCAGGGTTGAAGACCACTGCATTAACGTGAAACTTGTTTTCTATTTTTGACTTCAGTGTGATACTGGTGAGTGAATTGCCAGAAACAGGCTTCAAAGAAGGGCCAACTGTTATCCAGTACAAAGTATATGATCAAGCCAGGAACAGGGCTACCTGCACCTTTATTGTGCGTGTTCAGGGTAAGACAGTGATCAGAGTCATGACATTTTAGCATCTGTTTTGTTTTATCATAGAACTTTCATGAACATAAAATGACACAAACTGATCATGATCTACAACAAACAAACACATAAGACAAATGTTTATGTATTCATAAGTGAATCAGTCAAATATCCTTTAAGTCATGCTAGAATGAATATGAGCAGATCACAGGTGACGGTGGAAAGTTGTCCTGACTCTGTCCCCAGTGAGGAGGTGTCCTGTTCTTAAACCTCCTCTGCACGGTTCCATCACCTGCTCCTCTGACGGAAATAACTACGGAGCGCAGTGTGAGTCCAGCTGTGACGGGGGCTATGAGAGGAGAGGACCCTCCACCCGCACCTGCCAGTTCGACCACAGCTGGACCGACGAACCCGCTGAGTGTATCGGTCAGTACCGAGGATTCGTCATTAGGAGAGTCATGTGGGGCAGCGGGTGTCCTGTTGGTAATCAGAAGGTACCTGGTTTGAACCCTGTCTGTGTCAACATGATGTTGTGCCTTTGGGCAATGCACTCAACCCTACTTGCCTCAGGAGGGAATGTCCCTGTACTTGCTGTAAGTTGCTCTGGATAAGACACGTCTGATAAATGACTAAATGTAAATGTAAGTTAGTTAAAATATTGGTGGGGACTAGAACCTACACCCATGGTTTAACATACCAATGTTGATATACAACAATGAATGTGTTTCTATGTAAAGGTCATTGTGTGCATGTGTGTGTGTAGCTATGGAGTTTAAAGCTGACGTGAGGTCAGCCTCTGCCCTCCTGGACCAGTTCTATGAGAAAAGGAGGCTTCTGATTGTGTCGGCGCCCAACATCGCAGATCAAGACTACAAGATGCAGAGCATGATGATACAGGTGAGAGGATGATCCACACAGAGAGGGGGGGACACATGGGGAGGGAGAGAGAGGGAGAGAAAGGTAGAGAAGGAGAGCGATAGGGAGTGAGAGACAGAGGGAGAGACAGAGGGAGAGACAGAGAGGGAGAGACCACAGTACTGACCAGAGCAGTGTGTGTTTGCTGTGTTTAGAAAGCTAGCTGTGGCTTGGAGCTGAGGCATGTGACCGTGATCGAGCTGGTGGGCTCGTCTCCCAGAGCGAGGGGTCGTATCAAGGACCATCGTCTGCACCCTGAGGTCATCAAGGGTCTGAGGTAAGGTGTCTTCCATCACCATCATCGCTCATCTCATGATGTCAAAGGATGTCAAAGGCAATGTGTTGTGGTCTAGGCAAGCCCTGAAGATCTCCAGATCCTACTTCAACATGGTCCTGCTGGATAAGCAGAGTGTGGACCGAGAGAGATTCATCACCACCACCACCTCAGACGAGCTCTTCTCACACATTGATGACTACCTGCTGGACGAGGACGAGCGAGAAAGGCTAGAACTGTACAGGGACCACTGTGACTAGATCAGCACTGCACCCCCTGCTGGATGCTGGGTAAACTGCAGTAGCATCACCCCTTAATCAACATTGTAGAGATTTTAAAAGACTTAAAATTGGTCTACAGCAGGACAAGAGGAGAAACAAGGAACATGACAAATGTGCTTTGGAAGTTTTTGGTAGTAATTGTTTTACTTATGGGTCTGCCAATGTCTTTTTAGGATATAACTTCCTTTTTTTAAACCTTTTAACATTTTCATTAACTGCCCAGGTAAAACAAACATGAACGATTACAGGCTTAGTCAGTTCATATATTTATTATGTGAATAGAATATTTTATACAGGCATGATTAAAAATAAACTGAAGTTTAAACTTAAAACAATTAAAATATTTGAAAGACAATATTTACCTTTATGTCTACAAATGAAGAGCATTGTGTATAAGAATACAAATATGTAATTTTGTGCAACAACAATATTTACATATACATATATATATGCATTCACTACAAGCTTGATGTCTCCATCAATCAGTCTCTTAATGATGCTCGCTAGATGTGCTGTCTTCCAAACATGGATAACTGGATAACCAGTGCAAAAGAAAAGCATCCCCTATAAAAACCACTGTTTATAATGAGTAGTGCTTAAAGTGTACAAAAAGTGCACTGTGAGTAATTGTGAACTACTAAGTGCTACATTTGATTTTAAATGCCTTTAAAAGAGTAAAAAATAAAATAATGACAAGATTGAAAGATAAAAATGGCTGCCTTCAGGAGGTGTCCAGGCCCTGTCCTTACTTGGCCTGGTTCTTCCCCATAGAGGAGCGTAGAGGCAGGGTCCCCTCTGCCCATGAGTCAGGGTACAGCATCATCTTCTCCCACAGACTCACCTCCTCCCCCGCTGAGTCCATCACTACGTCCTCCTTACCCACTTTCATTGTGCCTGAGAAGATGTAGCACACACAACATATGTGGAATAACGTGTGGAAATTAAGCTACAGTTCAATCACTCTTCACAGAAGTTTAATTGTCAACAATGTATTTAACATGTGCCTCCTGTTGGATGTGTGGGATGATCCATCCTCCTTCTCATCCAATCAGCTGGTGGTCTTGTCTGCGCCCTACCTGTGCCTGTGCTGAGGCGGACTCCGCCCAGGAAGTCATTGGAGCCCATGGCCTCCCTGTCCCACACGGTCAGCTCCAGACTCATGGTCTTCAGCTGCTCCAGAGACATGTCCTTGTACACGAACGTGTGGTCATAGTGAGGGTTCAGCGTCTTCTTCACCACCGGAGTCTTCTTCTTAGTAGACTTGGCCTTAGCCGGCAACAAGTACCTGAGATACCAGAAACATGGCAAATCACCATTGTGAAACAGCCATAAGTGAATTGATTATCAGGAAGTGGTTTTGAAGGTGAATCTGAGGGAACAAGGTGTTGCTAACCCCTTTACAAAGGAGTCTGATGTTCCTCCAGCTTTCATAGCTGTCAGGTTTTTGGCCTCTTTGATCAGGATGTGTAACTCTCCTTCCTCTGCTGGTTTTGCCTTCTTGCCTTCTGGAGGCAGGAACACACAGGTGTCAAACAAAGAAAGTCTTTCCCTCAGTCTCATGCAGCCCAGCAGACAAGCTCAGCTCCCAAGCTCACATCAACATCCTACCTTTGGTCTTGTCAGTGGTCGTCTTTTTGGCCGAGACGTACTTCAGAGAGACCACCAGTTCCCCTTTGTACTGGGCGAAGGCTGAGGACTGCCCTGAAGACGAGGCCTTCGAGAGAGAAGAGAAGTGGATGTGAAACTCCAGCAGAGTTTAGTGTAAACACTAGATTATCCTCATGCATGGCTGTGATCGTGAGTCCTTACTTTCCCCATCAGTAACACACACTCCTCCTGTGTGGAGTCCAGATTCCTGCTGTCCAGAGGAACCTCCACCTCTCCCAGGAAGGTGTTGCGGCTGATGCGGCCTTGGTGCCACACGGAGAGCAGGAGGGAACGGAGGGCCAGCTGGGAGCGACTGATGGAGTACTGGAAGATGAGAGGAGGGGAGGAGGACACAGAGAGGAGCTAAAGTCCATATATCTGCAGTTTGATGAAGTCTTGAGGGATTAAGCGTCACATTCAGGGCTGTGTCACATTTTCCAGGCTTGCTTGCAGAACAAATTAGTTTCCGATGTAATAATTTGTGTAAACTCCACCTTGTGTATACAAGTTAGCTACACCCAGTGGATTAAAAAAGGGGAGAAACCAAATCAATATTTGTTTGCCGTTTACCACAGCACTCTTATCTATGTTAACACTAGGCTTCTAGGCTAAAGTTGTGACAGTGTATGTGAGATTGTTTGCCTGCCACTGAGCAGGTCTACAGATCAGATGTGGGTTATTTAGCATCAATCCCAGGAAGGTCAAGATCCATATCCTGAAACCACAGCGACCAATCATCACCTTCAGGGTTTCATTGTAGGAGGGGCTAACAGTGTTCCTCTTGATGCTCGTTTTCTTCTTGCTCTGGCGAGACTTGTCAGGGAGAAGGTAACATTTCACATACCTGTAGAGAAAAACATTCATGTTACATTTAAATTCATTAAACGCTCTTATCTTATCCAAAACGACTGACAGCAAGTACAGGGGCATTTCCCCCTGAGGTAAGTAGGGTGAAGTGCCCTGCCCAGTTTAATTCACTTTTTTATTTATTTAGAGCTGCTTGATATAACGGTTTCCATCTGTTTCAACATTCTGGTGAAGCAATTTAAACTCCACCTCTGAACACCAGTGGCTGGGCTCCACTTCCTGAATACAGATGACTTATCTTAATTGAATACTCAATTTCCTGTGAATCCGCAGTAATCACCTCAAGGAACTGAGATAAGGACTGCTGTGTAACCAAAGCTGATATGATCTGTTGTCATAACAGAACTCAATGGCATGTATGTGGGAAAAACTGCCAATTTTTCAAAAGTACTGGTCGTTTGATTGTGACATGGTTGAAACGGTTTCCAGTCTTTCTGTATGATGAGCCTGAGCAGCTGAAGCCTGTCCAGCCTGAGGTGTCTGAGGCCCCGAGGGGCCACTCACGGGTTGGTGCGCTGGCGTGCGGCGTCCCCGTAGGCCAGGGAGTGGCACTCCTTGATGAGAACGTTGAGGGTCTGGCTGTGCTCGTCGTAGCTGAGACAGAACACGATGTCTCCGCTCACCTCGGCGCTGTCGTAGTCACCAGCTTCACTGTAGATACTCATGAGGCTGCCCATCGTGCTCTGTGGAAACACAAACACACTCTGCCTAGACAAACCAACCGTCTCTCTACGTTTCACTGTAATGTTTGTGGAAGGTGGCTTGAATTATACTAGCTAACTACAGAAGCCATTACAGTTTTACTGCTGAGAAAGACGACCACAAACGGACACTACATCTAGGAACATTCTAACTAAAGAGGAAGTCCTTCACACACGTCCATGCATTGGAGAGTAATAATTCACAGACCGTCACACGGAAATTTCTACTTCTGCGAATTTGCATGACCAGGGTATGTTTTGATGTTCAAGAATGTGTGACCATGGTTACCTAATTACAAGTGGAAACATGACATGAGTGTGTTTACCTTAGAGCTTCTGAGACTTGACACACTGGAGGCCACAGTCTGTCTGTGGATGCTCACCAGGTTATCTATATCCTCATCTTCTTCCTCATCCTGGAACAGTTACAAAAACAATGTTAGGGACCTAACTCAACGTTATGACCTATGACCTCCTTCAGACAGGTGTGTAGTGCCCACCTGTACATTGAGGCCTGGCACAGACTTGCTCCTGTCCCCCATGGAGGGCACTCTCATTTCCTCCTGGTTGTCATGACGCAGATCTAACACTGAAGTGAACTCTGAGGAAGCCCACAGACACACCCCCCCCCCAAGGTGGTAAAATGAGCACCATAGGACAGACTTGAGTGTATTACTGAACAGTCTCTGAGGGTCTGTGAGTGGTCTGTTCCAGCCAGACTCACCGGAGGTCTTAGCACCACGTCTGACACTCTTCTTAAACAGCCTTTCTTCCTCCCTGGGTGCACAGCCTGGTCTGGGACTGGCCCGCTTCCCCATCTGGGACAGAAAGATGACCAGTCAGAACACTGAGAGCAGTCAGAACACTGAGAACAGTCAGAAAACTGAGAACAGTCAGAACACTGAGAGCAGTCAGAACACTGAGAACAGTCAGAACACTGAGAACAGTCAGAACACTGAGACTAGTCAGAACACTGAGAACAGTCAGAACACTGAGAGCAGTCAGAACACTGAGAGCAGTCAGAACACTGAGAACAGTCAGAACACTGAGACTAGTCAGAACACTGAGAACAGTCAGAACACTGAGAGCAGTCAGAACACTGAGAACAGTCAGAACACTGGGACTAGTCAGAACAGTGAGAACAGTCAGAACACTGAGACTAGTCAGAACACTGAGAACAGTCAGAACACTGAGAACAGTCAGAACACTGAGACTAGTCAGAACAGTGAGAACAGTCAGAACAGTGAGAACAGTCAGAACACTGAGACTAGTCAGAACAGTGAGAACAGTCAGAACACTGAGAGCAGTCAGAACACTGCATGGTACATCTGTGCTTGAGGGCCGGTGAGAATCGTTCCCTCACAGTGTCTGTGCTCTGGAGGCTAACGCTGTCTGCTTTGACTGAGACATCGGTGCTGGACCCCGCTGGACTGGACCGCCCCATGGTCCACTTCGTCCTACAGGGGAACACAGAGCCCGTGATCAGCACGCTCCCTTAGCATGGAGCTCTTAGCATGCAGCAGTGACACGCTCTGTAGGTGCGTCCTACCTGGTAAGAAGAGGGCTCCCTCGTGAGGACTCTGTCTCAGTTCTAACGCTGCTCAGGCTGGTCTTCTCAGCGGACTCTGTGTCGCTGCGCTGCTGTTGCTCCCTGGATTCAGCAGCTGTCCGGGGTTGTTGTCCCCTGTGGTGACATTAAAGTACAGATGAGTCTGTGCTTCCTCCTCAACTCAACTGACACTGATGCCTTCAGCAAGCTAGCAGAAGAAACACTGGCTGAAGGATATAGAGTTTTGGCATATCAAGTATTACTTGTAGTATAACATTTATAAAACGTGTGTGTGTGTGTGTGTGTTGGACTGAACTCACTCCTGGCTGAGGGCTGCCAGGTTCTTCAGTCTGGGCTGTGGTACCGGAGCTCTAAGCTTCATCTCAGAGCTCTGCAGAAGAAGTTCTCCCACTGTCTCTCCCTTCTTAAGACCTTTACAGCACATCAGCTCTTCACTTAGGAATTGAAAAGTGACCTATTTTTCATAGCACTGCTGTCACCATTCAATTTCTAACTAGAGATTGTTTTTCAGGGGAAATTCTGCACATGTCAAAGTACTCAGAGTGGTTTCCTGTACTCACATGCAGGCTTGTGTTTCAGGGAGGATCTCACTATATCATGTCCCGTGGTTGTGGTGAAGCGGTTAACTCGCTGGTCATAAAACCAGTCCCCTGTACATTTC
The DNA here is from genome assembly GCA_030340665.1 of Neosalanx taihuensis. NCBI lineage: Eukaryota > Metazoa > Chordata > Actinopteri > Osmeriformes > Salangidae > Neosalanx > Neosalanx taihuensis. Next base: position 1,711,085 of record CM059302.1, read on the forward strand.
TTCAGATCACTGGTTTGAAAAAAAACAATATGTATATTTATAAATGACCACTTTATTAAAACCTTGCGAGCAGAATTTGATCAATGTAAGTACATTTGAAAGTACAACAATGCAAGTCAGTGAAATATATCCAAATTGAAAGGGATTAGCAGTGCCAAAGCATGACAGGAATCAAAGATCAAACTAAACTAACAATGTTTTGGATTTCACAAGTTTAGCAGGCAGCCATTAGCTGTAGAAATCTACACAGGCTAGTGCACACAGCTATGGTCAACAGTGAGATTGTCAGAGTGAGATTACGGAGGTTCCAGAAGGAAGGAGCAGCGAGATAAGGGGGAACTCTTACGCCTCTTTGGCACACACACTGCACACCCAGGATCCATTTGGGCGCACGGTTCGGCAGCTGTGGCACACCTTGTGCTTACATGCTCTACACTGGCAGGAGCTGAGAGTCAGCCGAGCCAGAGGCTCCAGACAGCGGCCACAGCTGCGCTCACTGTACCTCCCACTGGCACGCTTGGCTCCCTTCCTTTTGACGTCCAGCAGCTCCGCCTTCAACTTCCTGGAACATGGATGGAGGGGGGGACGGGGGGAGGGGGGGACGGGGGGAGGGGGAGTTCACCACGGCCCAGTTTTGACTAACAGATTTCTTTAGTTTTCTTTTTCCTTCCACAAACTGCTGCTAAAGAACATTTTTCTGTTTGTACTCAACACTGTAGTGGAATGCTGAACACACATGTGTTAGGGTGCTGCGTGTGCAGCTGTGTGTACAAAGGTCAGTCAGTGAGGAGGACACAGAAGAGGGAGACCAGACCCGAGCTTCTCACCGTACACGGCGCTCCTCAGCCTGCCTGAGCTCTGCGTCTCTCCTCAGCACCTCCAGGATCAGCTCCTGCTCCGACTCGGTCAGGAAGGTCAGGTTGATCATGTCTTCCCCCTGGGGCATGGCTCCCCCTCTCCCAGGTTCCCCCCTCCCTGTGAGCTGGTCACCCTACAACACACACCTGGCTGTAGCAGGAGTGAAGCACATGTTGGCTGGGTTAGACTGCAGACTGGGATGGATGAAGCTCTGCTGGGGGGGGGGGGGGGGGGGGTAGAGAAAGAGACAGACTGAGTGTGGATCCAGGCTGACAAAGGGACTTCTTGATGATGGAGTGACCTTTTCTTCCTCCTCCATGCAGTGAGGCTGCTGCCAGCCTGTTAAGAGAGTTTTCTCTGCCCTGCTGGAGATGGGCAATTACAGAGACAGATCCTATACCCAGCAGAGCTTCAATAACCCCCAGATGACCTCGCAAACTACAAGCAAAAGAAATAAATAATCAAAGTATGTAATTGAGCTTCCCCCCCCAAAAAAAAGACAGTGTAATCTTCACTGGGGACAAAAAAAACCGACCTGGCCTCTTATACAAACTAAATATGATGTATGGCCTGTCTCAGTAAATTGTATTTTGACAGTAACATGTATATAAATGCCATGTGATGACAAGTAGGGATCAGGATCCTTGTGGTCTTTTTAATCCCAGAGGGATTTTACAGGGCAAAAGGTTTCTGCTTGGAATGGGAACAGGAAAGGCAAGAACAACATGAGCTCATCTATTGGTGGGTTCCCACCCTCTAAGGACACAGAGGCTGACTAAGTGTACAGGTTCAACCATTAGTCTGATCTTGACGACATGCTTGTCATCAGTTCTGTTCCAGTCAGACCATGACTGCTTCTGATTAAGATCCTAAGAAGTATAGAAAACGGGGAATGGATCTTTAAAAAGTGACACTGGTCAACTGTTTTTGAATGCTGAAGAGTGGTGCAGTAGAAAGCATGAACTATGTTCCTCATCGTTTAAACACATTACTTCCAGCTGATAAGGTGCAGAATACCTGTACAGCACCTAGGATGAGTATTGGGTTCCCTTCAAGGAAACTCTGCTGAGATCAGAGATGTGGAGGTTGTGAAATTCTTGCATTTCCTCAAATCTAAGCACTATCATGGTTGAGTCAAGCGTTTAATTCTATTACACCTCTTACCATATTGTAGACTATGGTCAATAAAAACGCAATTACAATGAATTAAGTCAAGTAATTAATGACAAAAAAATAACAACAACAAAGTAGTGATGTAGACTGTATATTGCTTTTACAATTTCCACATAAAAGCACGATTCGGAGTGCATTTACACAAACCAGACCATAACTAGACATTAGAAACAACATTTCAACAAGAAGCTCACGTCACGCATTACAATGCAAAGCCTAGGTGCGAATAAACGAGGTGTAATAATCACTTAGTCTAAACGTAATCGCCAACAAATGACCCAACATCTACTTGTAAAGTAGCACTTATCAGAGATCACATACTGCACCTGTATACGATGTCCATCAACATTTCTGTCTTTAAAACCCTAACCCAAATTCAGATCGACCTTATAATAACTTGAAAACCACCGAGAAGATTAATCCTTAATGTAAACACGTGAAAATATATTTGAAAGAAGAAAGAATAACTTACTAACCACGACGATTGAACGTATTCCGTTTTCCGTGAGCTGTTTGCAGAATCTGTTGATTTGCCGCACTCGAGCCAAGTTCCGGAAGAAAACTTGGGTTCTCGTGGAGGGGCGAGGCGGATACTCTGCAGTTAACATTGTAACAGGTGCATTTCCTTAAATCTAACCCCAGTCTATCGTAAAGTGTAGTCTTGTCCATTATTAAGGTATGCACTAAATGTTAATGTAACGCCATAAAGGATTAACTGTGCAATACATTTAAATATGTACCATTTTTTACTTCATAATTACATTTTATAAGACCCTATGTTTTTTCAAAACATTTATTAAGGCCTTGGTATAATAATGTGTTTAGTACTATCTGTGCTAATGGGATGAACAATGTACAGAACATTTTCTGTACACATTTCCTGTGTGAAGTTCAAAGATGCTCCTGGAATGTAAAAATGTACTTCCATGACGAGTATTAAACACAAATCAATAATCCATCTTCCTACAACCAGGTTCCACAGATGAGTCTGTTTCATATGGTTAACCTGACATGCTGTCAGTGTCCACAGCAGTCTGTCTAAACTGCAGAGGCCTACACTCCAGATCCAGTACTATGTGGTGTATGTGAGGAGCGTATGACTTGACATGCTCAATGTGGTGGACACTAGTCCTCCAGGGCGCATCAGTGATGTCCTGTAGTAGAGAGGATATCTGGAGGGCCGTGTCATCTGCCCAGGTCTGCCACAGCTTCCTGTCTCTCGTCTTAGGCTCTCTCTCAGCAGAAGCAGCGCAGGAACTTTCACCTCCTGTTTTGTGTGGCGACGAGGTAACGTTGTGGTGAATGTGCAACACCCCACCGGTCCTTCTCTTCAACAGCCGGCACGCTACAGGCCAGCTGTCCTCAGAGCTCGGTAGGAGACCCAGATTCACCCGATCAGCAAGATCACACAGCTCCAGCTGAAAAGAGTACCATGCTTTAATTATTATAATTTTTTAACTTTTAAAATATGAAATTCTATGTTTGAGATATACAGATGGAGGGTTACTTGTCGGTTGTCTCCTTGGTGAACGGTGCAGAGATGGGACACCCCGTTCAGTCGCAGGTTCCTCTCCAGAGCTTCCACTGCGTCTGGGTTCCATTCACAAGCGTGAACGTGACTGGCTCCTGCATGCACCAGGTACGGAAGAGTGAAGTAGCCAATACCTGGAAAAGAAGTACAAAGATGGACAAACATTCCATTTCACTCATTGGTGGAAACAATGAAAAAGAAGTAGAAGTTCCAAATGTTTCACCAGATATAATAAAGAATTAATTGATCTGTAGCAATGTACAGTACAAGAGGAACCAATTGGACAATTGCACTACTATGCACTCCACAGATACGAGGCCGACAGCCCTTATATCCTGTCAAACCCCAAAGTACAGAACGAAAACGTGTCACTGTCCAACACCTTTCAGTTCTCCAGGAAAACATTTACATCATGTTTCTACCTGCGTATAAATCCACCACTGTTTCTCCATGACAATCAAACGAGGCGATCCTGATCTTCTCTGTGATGTTCCCAGAAGAGAACATGCATTTGGTGACATCAAAGTGATACCTGAGAAGAAGGAACATGACATGACACCCGTACCATGACACATGTGCAGCAGGTATTGAACAGGTGTGGATATCTTAGGAAGAACTGACCTGATCCTGTTGTCTACATGAGTGACCCAGCAGTCCTCTCCTAACAGCATGGTCACCACAGGAGTTCTGAATCCATCCCTGGAGATTCGACCCCTCTGGGCCAGACGTTTTGCACTCAGCCCACGGGCAACAGCAGGCCACAACTCTGGACCTGGGAAACGTTGATTGAAACACATTTGACAAAGTCATGAAAGGTCACGTGTGTGTTTGGATAAAAGCGTCTGCTAAAAATGAATAAATTAATAAATTTAAATGTAACTGTTTAATGCTGATGTGTATCACAGGGTGCATTGAGAAAGTAAGATAAAGATAAAAGCGTCTGCTAAAAATGAATAAATTAATAAATGTAAATGTTTAATGCAGATGTGTATCACAGGGTGCATTGAGAAAGTAAGATAAAGATAAAAGCGTCTGCTAAAAATGAATAAATGTAAATGTTTAATGCTGATGTGTATCACAGGGTGCAAAGAGAAATTAAGATACCTATTTTATTCCATATTGGTTTAGAGAAACAGTTATTCTCTAAAAGAAGCATATCTCCATGGCGCTGGAAACCACATGCAAGGTCCTCCCTGAGATCTTCAGTCCAGCATTCTCCATGGGAAACTAGCAAGTCCTGCAGGATCTTCACCAGTTTCTCATTGTTTGTCTTTCCCCTCTCCTTCTTTGAAAGTTTAGGAACCTATTCAAGTTGGCACAAGTTGGGGTTTCTTTACATGCAGCTAAATCAAATACATCAAAGGATTACATCCCCAGTTGATTGTATTAATTGTATTAATTACCGGAATCTGGATGATTTCACAGGGACTCCCAGAGGTCAGTGTCTGTTGGAGACCGTGCAGGTCAAGCTGTGGCAGGCAGGAAGGCAGGACTGGGAGAGCTACTGTTCCATCTGAGAGCTTCTGCACGGTGTATCTCAGATCCAGACTACCACAAGCTTGCAGATATTTCCTGCAAATAAAATAAAACATTCGTATGAAAACAAGTATTTAGTTGTATCTAAGAACGTCAAAAGACCTGAGTAATGTTGTAGCTTTACTTTAGCTGTTGTGCGTGGCGCTGCGACACTTTCAGACTCGGAATATCACTCATTCTAATACTTGAATATCGAATAAAACATCGATTTAATTGTGAAAACAAATGATGACTTTACTGAATTCAGGTGCCTCTCGAATTCAGACCACAGCAAGTGTGAGGAGTTGGAGCGGTGGGTCACTGCAACCACAGCCGCTCTGCATCGTTACGTTTCCCAGTCGGACCACTTACAGTGCTACACCGATGTCGCAATTCCCTGGACAGGAGCCACGTGTCCTAGTAGCCGCATCTTCCTTTAGTCATGTCTGCTGCTCCCCACTATGTTATACATGTATAGTTTGACATCGTTCCAGTCTTTTACACTTTGACTTTATCTTAGTCTCAGGGTAATCGGTTTGCTCGATGTGAAGCCTTCTGACTGACAGTATAAAGAACAGATGACAACACATCCCAGCCAGGGGGAGCCAATACACTGAGAGTCTCCAGAAGCACGGATTATACCACTTAAAGCTCTAATTAAACAGGACATATGTATTCTTGAAAGACTGTAAATGTGACAAATTTGAGAAAAAGACACAAACATGGAAGGTACAATTGACAAGTATTAGGCTAGTATAGTAGTATGAGATAAGTAGTTATTAGTTATGTATATTCTGGAGTTATTCTTTAAATTCTAGAACACCTGCCTCGTTTGATGCATCCATTAGATATACTGAATGCGTTTAAAAACGTTTACGATACATTCTTTTTATAAATAAGACTTTTGTATTATAACCACTCCAGTATATAACCAGTCACTCAGATTGAATATTTAGTTGCAATACATAACAACTGTTATTGATATGGTGTGAGGTCTTATTTACCCTGGGTGGGGGGAGCCAAAAAAAGGAAATATATTATTTCATATGTAGCCTAAAATGAATAAACTAGGGAACTATAGTTTGGTCTCGCTGAATGCAGAATATTATTTGAATGAGATTGTCGATTAGTTGACGAGATGACGAGCGCAACAGATATATCTTATTAATAGTTTGTCAAGGCTGTTGTTACTAAGCAAAACTTAGTACTTTAAAACCTGGTTTTGAATTGAAATAAATAAATTGTAGTTAAAATCGTATAAAATAATCAAGACATTTATGTAAGTGATGTGACCCTTTCAACCTGGGGGGTCAACTTGTCCAAGGCAGCCTGACTGGACATTCATTACTCATGAGGCTCTTCTGGGGATTCAGAAAGAAGCTCTTATGGAGAGGATGCAGCTCTTCCTCTGCTGGTTTACTACCTCCGGTCAGAACCTTCCGGCAGGACACACACTGGAGGATGTCTGCCCCTCCTTCCATGTCTTCCTCCATGTCTTCCTCTCCTCTCTTCTTCCCTCCATCTGTTTTTTTTTTATCTCTGGCTATTTCGTCTCATTCCTCCTCTACTCCCCATATCTCCCTAAAATCCCTCCACTCATCTTTTACCTCTCTTCTTCTTCTCCTCTCCTCCGCTCATCTCCTCTTCTGCTCCTCTCCTCCTCTCCTCCTCTCCTCCTCTTCTCTCCTCCTCTTCTCTCCTCCTCTTCTCCTCTCCTCTGTTCATGTGCTTTTGGTGTTCAAATTCACAGTTTGTAACAGTAATGTTGGGCTAATATGGTTATTTGTCCTTATATTTGCATGTCAGAGAGATATGATATCATTTAGTAATAATCTTGAATTAACAGATGCAGCTCCAATCACTATCCCTAGATTTGCTGTTTGTTAAAATCACAACCAGTCTTTTGATTGATGCAACAACATTCAACCCTTGGAATAACATATATAGGGGCTGTTGTCTTGAATTTAGTTATTTTAATGGGAAAAAAGATTGAAAGATAAGTATTTCAAGCCAATCCTGCAGATCAAGGTTCCTTTGTTCATAAGAGCTCATTCACTTGTTCTGGCCCTTTAAGATAAAAACGTTTCAATCTAGGCGTGTTTCCTTCTCCCATTGATTCAACCAGCCTGCCTGGCATCCTGCGGGAAACCAGCGAATAGAGGCAACACCTTACAATTCAGACCAGGACATTTCTATTAAAAAATATAAATATCTAGGTCGTTGAGATATTGTTAGTATAAAGTATTGATCCGTATGCATAGCATAGTAATATAAACTTCAGTGAAATAACGAGGAGCAGATTGCAGAGTGTGTTTCTGAAGGTTTATGGTGTTTTAGTATGATATGAATGGTCAAGGTCCATCTTCAGAACAGAAGCAACCCTGGATCCTGACCCAGCAGACCAAGAGGACCAAGAGTACCAAGCATCTGGATAAGATTCAGACCCAGTCTGGTGGTCAAGGGACAAACAAGGATATTTCTTGTGTTTCTTCAAATCTAGAAGACTATGGGTGTCCTCTGGCACTGGAACAATCCTGGACACTGACAAGACAACTTTGATCAGAGAAAATATGGATGGATGCATTTTCAATATATGCGACACTTCTACCGAAAAATAGGCTGAACAACTATATGATCTGAGAGACACAAAGGATTTATACCTAAAAAGCATTTATTATTATCAACGAATTGCTGCTTGTTGATTGCGCCCAGCTGTGAAGTGGTGGTTTAAGGTGCCATATTTTACAAACAAGCAGTATATTCAAGACCACATCAACTAATAATCTGTACAGGAGATGAAGTGGGTCAACAGCTTCTGAACGTTTGACACATGCAAAAAGGAGCAATTTTCCTTTTTAAAACGGGAGGAAAAATTAGTAGGCTAATTGGGCCTGATTAGCGGTGGCCTATGGACCTAATTTGATGATCTGGATTGTTGAAGGATTGTCACCATGTCTGCAGTCATGATATCAAGGAAGGTTAAGAAATGGGAGAAGCTTCCTGGTAAAAACACTTTCTGCTGTGACGGACGGGTGATGATGGCTCGGCAGAAAGGCGTTTTCTATCTCACCCTGTTTCTCATCGTGGGCACCTGCTCGCTGTTTTTTGCATTCGAGTAAGTATAGTGAGAAAACTATGCAAAAATGACATGTTAGGTCACACTGAAAAAAATCATTGTCAACTGAATAATGGTCACCCTCCTCTAATTAAATCCAATGCTTTTATGTTGGAGGCTGCTGTTTTCTGCCATGATTTGCTGTTTGTCCCATAAGTTACATGGTAGGTGCATGCCTGTGTCTGGTGAATTGATTTGGATCTTCTAAGACAAAGTCTACAGGAGACTACACTGTCTTTCTGCATATACATCCAGCATGTTGTGTTTAAATCCCACATCCAAAGATTTCTTCTGACAAAAATCAATGACTGAGTGCTTGAGTGGGGAAGAGAACTATTATTGACCAAAGAATAGGCCCTACCTCTTAAATATTTTATTGCCTTCTTGTCCAGGAAAATGGGCCTTGTCAGCATATCTCCTATCTCAAACCAATATTGTAAGATGTGGCCAGTGTAATCAGCAGTGTGTGTTCACCTGCTGGTTTTGACCTGTGATCCCTGATGCAGGAAGTGGATAAAGACCTCATCACTTGGAGGTTTATGAGGATGCAGACTCTGGATCAGGGGTCTCCAATCCTGGTCCTCGAGGGCCACTGTCCTGACGGTTTTAGATGTTTCCCTGCTCCAGCACACCACTACAGAGCTTGAAAACAACGCTTCATTAGAATCAGGTGTGCCGGAGCAGGGAAACATCTAAAACCTTCAGGACAGCGGCCATCGAGGACCAGGATTGGACACCCATGCTCTGGATGATTCGTTTCCAACATGGAGCTTCATCACTGTCCAGGGGTCTCTAGACCCCCAGGGGCTCTGAAGCATGTCCCTGAGTGACAACCTACTGTCATAGTTGGACAGTCAGATCCTCTAGTACTTCTGATTTATTATCGAACCACAACAGCCTTTTCCAAATCCTCTGGAGCGACTGTACAGGACGGGCTGTGGTCTAGTCTGCTGCTACTAGGCTTGTTATAATCAGCCAGTGAAGAGGATGAACAGCAGCTGAAATAACCCCCAGTCTGTTAGTCCCCAGAGTCCTCTGGTCTGTCTACCCTTCTCTCCCCGACCTCCCCTCACTCCATCCCATCTCTTCCCTGCCCCCTGGGTGCCTGTGCTCGTCTGAGCCATGACAGGAGTCTGTGTTGTTGAGAGAGAGAGAGAGAGAGAGAGAGAGAGAGAGAGAGAGAGAGAGAGAGAGAGAGAGAGAGAGAGAGAGAGAGAGAGACCAGCCTGGTGCTGCTCTCAGCTAAACCACCTTAGCTTGGAGGAGGCCCAGCAGTGACTAATGGATGGAGGGTCGTTGGCACGCTATGTTCATATTACAGTTGCCCATAATTATTCCTCATGGGGGAAGGATATTAAGATGGAGATTGAGCTGGTAAACAGGGGAGAGGGAAACTTTAAACTCTCCATTAGGGGGCAATTTGAGCTGTATCTGATTCAGACCTCTGACAGGGTAATGGAAGTCCGGACCGAGAGGTTTCCATACTTTTTACGGGTTTCATATGAGTGTCTGTTGACCGTTGTATTGATTCCAAGTGATAAAATCCCAGATGTTCGACAGAAGGGTGTCTGTCATTGTTTTTGTTTTTTTTGTATCAGACATGAGTCGGGCATTCCTTATTTAGTAGCAATCCTACTGACTTCACAGCTGGTATCCTTGGAGAAGATAAACCTGCGCCCAAAAGGACTATAAACACGAAACACCATTGTGCTCATTATGGTCTGCTTCTGTTGAGGTGATACATCAGAACCAGCGAACAGTGACACTGCTATTAGCTGGGGAACAGAGTGCTGGCTGTTCTGTTTGACAGGCTAGGGGGGGGGGGGTCTAAATAGAAACTACACTAAACTGCGGAAATGAGTGGAAAGCAGACAAATAGGTGGTCAATTGGGGTATTACCAAAGACGGTGTACGACCTGCCTGGTACAGCACTAGGTTCTGATGAACCCTCCATGGAGCTGGTCACCTGCTCACAGCTTTGGTGTATTTGATGATGTTGGAAAAAGCACAACAGTGTTTCCTGGGCCAAGGAAGAAGGCTCTACCTGGCCCACATGGCCTGTGTGTGTGTGTGTTTAACCCAGGAGCCAGAGCTGTGAGGCTGGGGGATGTGTGTGTGTGTGTGTGTGTGTTTGTGTGTAACTGAGAAACACGTCTTCAGCTGTACGTGTCTGGTCTTGGCATATGGGGGGTTGAGGGGCGGTATCCATAGCTTCAGCAGATGAAAGGTTAAAGGGGCGCTGAGGGAAACCATGGCCACCATGGCAGCAGCCTCCTCATCCTGTCAGTCCTGAGTGGGTGGAGGAAGGAGGCTGTGCGCAGTGCAGAGCAGAGCACTGATCTTGCAGTGTGATGGGGGCCAGAGCTGATCTAGTGACAGACCCTAGAGACCCCCTGCTGTCCAGAGACCCTCTGGTATCCATCTCCTGCTCAGGCCAGTCAGACCCCGCCCACTCCAGCCAGACGCTCAGTCAAGAGGAGGATTCATGTTCTTGGTAAAATAAAAACACTGGATCTACGTTACTGACAAGTATGAGTCTTTGTTCACTATAGACAGAGCAGTTTTCTTCACTGTTGTTTTCTACAGTAACTGGGTGTGTGCTTGGGTGATAATATTCCCCCATTATTTAATTTCTTGGTAATGGAAGGGTGTCAATGGACTCAAGGGGACAGCTTCTGTGTAGATGATGTCACCGCAGGGCTGGGACACAGGTGTTCAGTACCTGCACACTCAGAGTCTAATGTTTGAGTGTCTGCTCAGTCTGCAGGTTGTGATGGGAATGGAGCAGGTTATTTTGTGCTTATTGATTTTTTTTTTCCCTTTCTAGAAGCCCGTGATCCTCTTTGGTCTCTCTGTCAGAGGTTACTGGTGTGCAATTTCATGTTCTGCAATCAAATCATTATCATAAAGTTAATGGATTTTCCGGTCAGTTCTAGGAATTCAGGTTTCTGTTGGACATTTGGGTTTTTTTGGCCTTCAAAGCTCCTATCCTTCAGCACGATTTATTTAGGTTCAGCTCTCTTAAATTAACTTTCTGCCCCCTGCAGTGGAATATTACTCTTTACATAATTCAGATGGTACAGCAGATTTGATGCTCATAGATTATAATGTTTGAGCTCTCTGTGGCTCCCTATTGTATCCCCTGTGATCTGCATGGCTGGTGTGTGGATTCATCTAATGGTTTAAGAGTGCGTCTGATCTGCAGTTTGTCGTCTGCAGGCAGCAGAGGCTGGGTCCTGGTGGGAGTCAGTCAGTGGCCTGCAGGTCAGAAGACAACAGCATCAAAGATTTCTGCACGGAAGAGATCAGCAAGACTCTGATTTATCGAGTCCTTTTCTCTGGCCGTGCAGAAGGAGAGAGGGAGGGCAGATGTAGTGTGTTGTGTGTAGGCTTGTCTGCAGTGCCCTAGAAAGAGGAGCTGGGCTGCTGTCGTCCTGAACAGAGATGTTTTTACAGGCTCCATGTGCTGCAGCTCTGCAGCCAGAGCAAGTGCATAATTCATTTGTATTGAGACGCACGTCTCCAGCAGCTGAGGCTGGATGTTAAGTATTAATAGAGATGAAGTGAAATGCTGAGCAAAAGCAAAAACGCTAGGAGTCATGATGTCATATCCTGTCTGCCCTCTGCTGATCTTGCTCTGGGCTTGTAGCTGGATTCTTGCTCAGATTGATCCGAGGCTTGAAAAACAGTTTCTGTTGGATTTGAACTGAAGTGTCATGGCTCAAAGTCTAGACTGTGCATTCACCAAAGGGAGTTTACAGTGAACTTCACACACTGCAGGTTACCTATTAGCTCTTCCTGGTAGATACTGTGGGATAGTGGCCTTTGCATAGGAAATGTTAGCCAAACTATATCTCTGCTCTGTGTATACAGAATAATAGGCCATTATGAGCCCTGCATAAATGCTGGAGTTTTCGCAAGTCCACTCAAGAGGACTATTCACTGTGGAAAAGAAGATTAAACTGTCATCAAAGTAATTCCTCTCCTGGCAGTCAGCAATAAACTGAACTTGGATCCTGATAAGGTGTACCATGTCAGAATGTGATTGATAGCACTGTTGATGAAAACGGAGTAAAAAAACTATCTGCTTAAATCTTTGAAATGCTTAGCTCGTCTTTGGTTGATTAATGGAGTCGCAAGATGGGTACCGCCCTGGAGGGGTGTCCAGGAAGGACAGAGCTTTGATGGGAAGTGATGACAAAGTGTGCCTAGAATGCTTACTAGTCGTGATAGCTGCGACTACGCATCATCAACAGACTGCTGGCTAGAGCTGAGCTGCCTGACTGCTGGCCTGCCTAGCCTCTCTGTCCATCTCTCTCTCTGTGTGTCTCTCTCTCTCTCTCTCTCTTTGTGTGTGTCTCTCTCTCTCTCTCTCTCTCTCTCTCTCTCTCTCTCTCTTTGTGTGTGTGTCTCTCTCTCTCTCTCTTTCTCTCTGAATGGTCTGTCTGTCCTCTGCTGTCTCTGCAGTAACAAATGGCTCAAGCTCCGGCCCTTCATCTGGGTTGGACCAGTGGAATTTTCTATTGATTTGAACTCTGTTCGCTTTTTCCATTAGATGGCAGAACCTCTGCTGAGGGCAAGTGATCAGACCTGTCCGGCAGGAACAGTGTGATTGTTTAGCCTGAGCACAGGTATGCAGACACACCTGTCTAATCTGCAGAGAGATAGAGAGACTCTCAGGTCTACATGCTGAGCTGTACTGTAATGTTCCCAACCTTGTCATGTTCCCAACCTGTGTCATGTGTCAGGTAGGAAGTTGGCACCTGATGGTACATGTGACCCATGTTTGTGTACCATGTGCACTAAAACAAGAGGGGGATAACAATGTGTTGTCTTTTTGTTACATAACTCCATTTTAAAGTCCCTGGTTAGTTAGTTAGTCTCCGAGTCCTACATACTGCATGCAGTGAGCTGTGCAGGCAGTGCTTTGGGCAGCCATGACAGCCTCCCATGGACCTGTGCAGGATGGTGACATCACAAACTGGAGTCATACATGACATCATCCATGCATTATGGATGTGGGATATCACCACCAAGGGGTTGCAGAGCAGTGCTGCCTTGTCTCTGAATATCCCATCCTGCCACAGAGCCCTTCCACTGCCCACCTCCCTGCCCAGGGAAGGAGCCTGAGCTGGCCGGCCTGTGTGCCAGCTGGCCGCACCATCCTGTATCCCTGCCCTCTGGAGAGGCCATGTGTGGCACAAGTAAACATGGTCGCCCCCTGTGGCTGTTTACTGATGGGCACTGTGGCTGTAGAGAGGCCTCCAGGGTAGGGCAGAGCGAGCAGTCCAGCAGTGTTTTAAACTGACCTTCTACCAAGCAGCATTCTGACCGTGCTCAGTCTGGCTCTGCAGGGCTGCGCCTGTGTTGTACGGTTCTAGAAAGGTCTCTCGTGGGATTCAGCTGAGTGTTTTTGCTCTTGTGTTATGGTGGTTATCTCTGCAGGCTTCATTTTCCGCTGTCGTAAAGAGAATTTGGATTAGTTTTTTTTTTCTTTTTCTGAAATGTGTTCATTTCATATTAGATTGAGGGTGTTTAACGCGGGTGTGAAATTGAGGGCAAGACCCTGCAATTTTCTGTCTCTAATTCAAAATTGGATGAGGTTTGGCCACGAAACAGAATTACTCCCTCCTAGTTTATAGCTACATGAAACTTTAAAGATATGTTATTCAACGCTGTAACAAAGATCGGTTTCCTCTGAGGTAAGCTCTGGCTTTGTGGACAAACCTTCTGTTTCTTAACCTGTCCTCTCCCCTGTCCTCCTGCAGGTGTCCATACCTGGCCATCCATCTGTCCCCTGCCATCCCAGTGTTTGCCGCCCTCCTCTTCCTCTTCGTCATGGCCATGCTTCTGAGGACCAGCTTCAGCGACCCAGGCGTCCTGCCTCGAGCACTGCCAGAGGAGGCCACCTTCATCGAGATGGAGATAGGTCAGTTCACCCTCCCTGTCTTTTTTTGATTGCTATCTGCACAAAATGACCCTCCACCCCGGGGCTATCTACTTTGACAAGAATCCCCTCCTCCCCTGTCCCTGCATCATCCATCCTACCGTGTGACTCATCCGAGTGTCCCCCCCTCCCCCCACCCCACCTCGCTCCCCTGTCTCGAAGAGGGGAAAGTGAAGTGAAAATCGTTTCGTGGACATGAATACTGCAGAGCCCGGCGGTGTTGAGCAGTACATAGACAGCCCCTGTCTGCTGGATTATTCATATTATGCTTTCCTTTCCTGGCGGTCGGTTGTGTCCACTCATCCGTGCATCCTTTGCTGACCCCCCCCCCCCCTTCCCCCCCCCACACACACACACACACACACACACACACACTGTTCCCAACTTTCTCCTCCAATCAGGTCCATACCTAGAGTCGTTAGGACTGCCTTCCAGCGATGCATCCTGCCTTGCTCGTTACCCAGACGACAGAGTCTATGTATTAGTAATGAAGCCAAAGCCAAACCTCGCTTATATTCTCTACTAGTTCGGTCCTTAGTGACCTACCTTGATGTTTGTCCTAAGTCAACAGATCCTGCCTGCTTCAGGATGGATGAACTAGGGTGTGGTTGGAATGACTGCCCCCTGGTGGAGGGCTGTCAGTCCCTGCTCTCTTCGCTTGAAGAAAACAAACACCCCATCTGCCCTGTCTGCTGCTTTCCCTCCCCTGCCTCGCCCCCTCCCTCCTCATCCAGCTCCTCATCTCCTTCACCCCCCCCCCCTAACCTCCCCACCCCCCTCTGCCTGGCTGCTCAGTGTGCTGCTACGTTGTCGTGGGGAAGATTCACAATGTCCTTCAAGTGTCCCCTGTGTCCGCTCTCTCATTAGGGACGAGGGGCGTGGGGTGGGGGGTGGGGGGAGAACGATCACATCGCCTCTCCAGATGACTAAGAGGGTCCGGAAATGAGGGCTGGTGCTGGTGGTTCTCTGAGGAAACGTCTCTCGGTCTCTGACTCACTCCGGGAACGTCCGCTGGAGATTTAATGCTAATGGTTAACCTTCCAACGCTGGCTGCTGGGCTTGATCTACAGACACCACAGTCTTTAGTCAGATGTGGATATTTGGGGAGAAGGTTATAAAGGGGAAGGGTAGTTATGGGTGTTGTTGAGTCCTTTAGACTAGTGGTCCCCAACCCTGTTTTAGGGTGGGGTTGTTTTTACCTGCTCCAACACACCTGATTCAAATGAATGGATTGTTAGCTAGTTTGAAGAATCCTGCTAACGAACATGCATTAGAATCTGTTGTGGTAAGGTGGGGAAACATCTGTAACATGCAGGACAGTGGGGACATTTTGGAAGATTGTCAGTTTATTAAGACCCCCCCCCCACACACACACACACACACACACACACACACACACACATTCCAGATCCGATGCTCTGTCATCACTTTAGCCTTTTAGTGGCTGGCCCCCACAGGAATGCTACTCAGAGGAGAGACCCACTCCTGGATTACGTCTGAGGAGGACCAGCTCTCCTACAGTGTAGTCTCATTCCCCACAAGACACAAATTGTGTATTCATTCATTGTTTTGCTCAGAATGCAGAAAATAAAAAAACCTACTAGTATTACTGTACTTGTTCATTGTATCTTCTGATTCTGCATTCATCACTCAGTTCATCTCTTCTGTCCGCTGATTTGTTGTTGAACTGTATTGATCTTTACATTTCCCATCATGCAGTGGGGCACGAACACTACTTGTGTACCTCATGATGAGATCCTGTCCCAGTACAGCTAACATCCAGGGGACCTAGTTTACAGCTGCTTTAGCTGGATAAGACTTTCATTTCCAACAGTAAATATCTGATCTGGTTAAAGGCAGTCAGTTCCCTCTTTACCCATACTGGTACTTATTGTCTTGAGAAGATCCTTGTATATATTCCATGATTATGTCCAGCACCCCAGCAGATAAGCAGGCATGGCACACTCGCACACAGCAAGACATATTTCACACTTACTAATCCTGACTAATGAATAATATTTACAGCCTTGCTATCATAACAGATCATCGTAAAAAAAAAATATATAATAATAAACATTGCGCACCGCCTGCTGAGGAGGTCTTCTGGCTGAGGCGTCTGTGCCAGTCTCTGACATTCTCAGTGTTCAGCAGCTGTGATTCATGCCAGCGCTCCTCCAAAGCCTTTATCCTGTCCTGCCTTTGTGGCTTCAGTCTCCCAGCATCCTCCTGTGGATCCCCATGCTCTGGTGCCTGTTCCCAGGGGCTCAAGTCTGGGTCAACACCCCGGGGGGGGGGGGGGGATTTGAAAATGAGGATTTGCCACTACATGGTGATGATTTAAGAAGGGAGAGACTATAGCTTAAGTATATATAGTTTATGTAATAATTCTAAGTATATATAGTCTTGTAGCCAAGGCAATGCTGTCTTTTGATAAGAAAATCATTCATTCCTGTTGGTGAAACCTAACCCAGCCTTACTGGACGCAAATGGATGGCCATAATGTCGTTCCAAAACGGCAGTCTGATGTTGACACCTGTGGTTTCCTTTTTGTCTTCAGAGGCAGCCAATGGGAACGTCCCTGCGGGCCAACGCCCCCCACCTCGCATCCGTAACGTCCAGATCAACAACCAGATCGTCAAGCTCAAGTATTGTTACACCTGCAAGATCTTCAGGCCCCCCAGAGCCTCTCACTGCAGCATCTGTGACAACTGCGTGGGTAAGAAGACGAAAAGCCAGGACTTTGTCCCACAGTGGGGGAATTGCAGTTTACATCAGCAGCAGGGTGCAGTGTAGCTTATAGATCCTTTAAATGTCTTTTGGGGATAAATGTTTTGCATTTCTACTGTGTAGAACAGTAGGTTAGCCTGCGATGACTGAAGCATGAGATAATGTGCTGTTTAACCATCTGAGAAACACACATCCAGTATACACACACACACACACGAGGAATGCAGTGATATGAGTGTAGACAGTGGAGCCATAGTGTGAGTATATTTGCCTAGTCATGGTGAACAGTGGGCAGTCTGTGTGAGACATGCATGCACCTGCTGCAGTCATGCATGCACCTGCTGCAGTCATGCATGCACCTGCTGCAGTGTCTGAGGCGGCTCCACCTGGAACAACACTGCTGCTTCTCTTCACTGCTTGGTCCTTCCATATCAAAATATCCAGTCTTGAATATCCCATAGACAGAACACACTGTTGTGACAATATCATCTTACTACTATTACTGTCCCACCCACACCTCTATTTACCAGTATCTATATTCACTTGAGATCCCTCTTAGATTTCAATCAATTTTATGATGATATCAAATAGATCAAATACAATAGACACTTGCTCAATACTGATGTCAAGGCACATTGTACATTATTACAGTGTCCCCTACAGTAAACACACGGATATGTTTTTGGGGAGATAATCTGTGTCCCAGATGTCCTATTTAACCTTTAACCTCTGTCTCTCTGTGCCTCCCCAAGACCGCTTTGACCATCACTGTCCCTGGGTGGGAAACTGTGTGGGCAAGAGAAACTACCGCTACTTCTACCTGTTCACCCTGTCGCTGTCCCTCCTCACCATCTACATCTTCACCTTCGACATCGTGCATGTGGTGCTGCGTGAGTATCCGGGGGGGGGGGGGGGGGGGGAGGGCTGGGGGGGGGCGGGGGGAAGGGTGCTGGTTAAAGAAACCACAGGTTGACTTGGATATGGTGACATACTGACAGCTAGAGAAGGTGACAGAACATGAATGACAGTGAGTGATGCCACGCCTCTCTAAAGAATTACATACATGCACACACACACACACACACACATACTCGCACACCTTCACACACACCTTCACAAACTTCCTGAGGAAACTGTATAGAGACCTGTCTGGGTGCAGGGAGGACCATGGTGACAGGTTCTCATCTCAGTTCTGAGGGGGGGGGGGGGGGGGGGGGAGCTCCATTCATAGACAAGATAATTTCAGACCTTCAGTGTTCATTTAGGCTGCAGAGACTCTGTCAATTGAAATGTATTTAAATGGTTTCTTATGAACGGAGGGAGGGAGATGGATGTCAACATGTCTGTCTTTTCAGAAGTGTGTGTGTGTTTTGCGTGTTTGTTTTGCAACGTTCATCATATTTTTCTTTTCTCCTCAGGTTCATTCGACTCTGGGTTTGTGAATACTTTGAAGGACACACCTGGGACATATCCTTTACCTTGAAACGCAAAGTAACTCTGAAGATGCATCGTATGCAATGTGACTAACAAACAGACTGGTCATATTGGGTGTAAAACACTTGTAGTCTGCCCTTTAAGGTGGACTTGAGAACCTTCCAGTACCTGTCAGTACCTACCCTTCTAAATAGGTTCCTTTCCTCATCTCCTCCAACCTTACTGTTATCAACTAGAGCAGAGCAGTTTGAGTCATTTCCTGCTCATGAAGGGAAGGACATGGCAGTATTGAGACTACACCGCTGTAGTTTCCTTAACTGGAGCTCACTGTGTTGGAGGTGCTGGTGTGTTTCTTCACCCTGTGGTCGGTGGTGGGACTGACCGGCTTCCACACCTACCTGATCTCCCTCAACCAGACCACCAATGAGGACGTGAGTACAGCCCTCAGTAGACCAATCACAGCGCTTCTAAGACGTTAATGCTGAACAGAGGGAACTTGTACCTCAGGTGCTCTAAGTGCTGTTCCGATGGTGTGTGTGTGTGTGTGTGTGTGTGTCAGTGTGTGCTGTGTGGTGTCCACGTGGCTGGAAAGATAAACATCTTCCTGCTCACTCTTGGTGTAAACACTCCAGTTCTAAGGCCAGTTAGTGGTTACCTTGGCAACAGCACAACCCTGGGTGCGGTTAAGCGATTGTAGCGTAATGAACGGTTAAAACGTCTGACAGGTTTTTTTAAGCGACACACCTTTGAATTGGAATTGACACTTGAATTATAATTTAATTTGTTATGAATTCCACTACTGATTTATCTGGAGAGTCTCTACAGAAAGATGGTGATGGCAGTTGATGGGAAGCTGCAACTGAAATCTACAGAGCTTATTTCTTCTTCTCTTCTACTGTGTTTATGATCTCCTTCCTCCTCGCCTGGCTTGCAGCTCTGCTTTAAGTGGTAACAAGCTGTGAGGGGAACGCAGTGCTAATGTTGCTCTAGAGCGCAGTGGCTGTCATCCTGGCTATCTATATCTGTGATCAGTCTAATAATAGACACATCAATACCTGCAGGGCCTTGGCCCACTGCCAGACATGCTAGTGTGACGGGGAGAGAGAGGGGGGAGTGGGGGAGAGAGAGGAGAGAGAGAGAGAGAGGAGAGAGAGAGGAGAGAGAGAGAGAGAGGAGAGAGAGAGACAGAGGAGAGAGAGAGGAGAGAGAGAGAGAGAGGAGAGAGAGAGGAGGGCACTTTGAGGCTCCAGGGGAACACACAGGGATCCAGGTTCCTTGTAAAGCTACCGTTCCAGGACTGAGCTCAGCTGGTGGTGGAGAGAGGGAGCTGGAGGGAGTGTTGCAGCGGAGTTGAAGGATGAGGGGAGGTCTTCTCACTTGGTGTTGCCCTATATCTGAGGGTGGGTCCAGAGGCCATTAGATGGTCTGGTCTGTTTCTGTCACATCACGGTGTGTCCAGGAGAGCTGAATACTCAGGCAGGGGTGTTTAACGGATAAACTCACATTGTGTTAAGGAATTATTCATGGGAAAATGGCTTTATTTTCTTTTTCTGAAATTTTTTACATTCAAAAGAATATTTTAATAATGTTTTGTTGGTATGCTTTAAGCTTTGACCAGGAATCATTCCCCTGCCAGATGTCTTTACTAGGTCGAGTTCAACTCAAATATGATCTAAAATTGGACCTGAGCTGTTGAATAAGGTATAAGCATGGAGGAGGATATGCTTTTAGAAGGGGAAATGTAATTTGTTTGGTCGTCTTTGCTGGTAGGCATTGTGGGAGATCTGGGCTGTGGGTAGCATCTGGCTGAGTGGGTAAAGACATTACAGAGTCCGTTAACAAATGATGTGCATGTTCTGCGTCCCAGATCAAAGGCTCGTGGTCGGGGAAGAACCGAGTGCAGAACCCCTACAGCCACAAGAACATGATGAAGAACTGCTGCGAGGTTCTGTGCGGCCCTGCCTACCCCAGGTAGGAACACTGGAACACAGGGTCTACAGGCATTTTTTCATGGAGTAGCTTAGCATGCTTTCCCCAAGTGATATTCCTTACTGTCACAATTTCTCTCTCCGTACTGTGGAAGTATTTCTTTCTTTCTCCATACTGTGGATGTATTTATTTCTCCCTCCATACTGTGGATGTATTTATTTATCTCTTCATACTGTGGATGAACGTATTTCCCCCTTCCCTCACTACCATCCACTGTCTTTGTCTTTCCCTTTTTTGTTTAATATAATTCCATTCTCAGTTATAGGCCTTCCTTCCTCTCCCTCCATCTCTGTCCTCCCTCTCTGTTTCCTGGTGACTGGAGTGTTGTGTTGACTGAGGTTCTTGTCTCTGGTGCCAGTGTTCTGGACAGGAGGGGGCTGACTGAGGGGGAGTCTGCTGCCCCAGCACACCCAGCTGCTGAGGCTGCCACTAAAGGCAGCGATCCAGCCTCACAAACCACAGTAAGACCCCCCCCCTCACACTCACACACACTCACTCACACATCATAAGAACAAACACACACAAGCACAAATACAGCACATATACAGTACACTATCCAAATATACACACGCACATCCTCTTTGTCATCGCTGTTTGTGTGTCTGCCTCTTAAAAAAGGTTCCAGCCTGCCAGACACAGTGTAGTACAGTGAGCATGCATAAAGGACAGCCTAAATCAATTACAGAGACAGCCAGGATAGAGGTGGTAGGGGAGAGGAGGGGAGGGGGGGGGGTGACTGGGAGGTGTGCTAGAAGAATAATGCGCTGCTGCTGAACTGAAAGAGGTTCAGAGAGAGAGAGAGAGAGCTACTGTTAAAGCAATGTCTGGCTCACTGTCACAACCATTCTGCCCCTTTCCTTCCTCGGCTGCCATTTTGTTCCTTGTGCCGTGCACTCTGGGAACACACAGTTCCACAATGCAGAAGGAAAAGCTCCAGTAAGATGGAATGTATGATCACTATTGAGCTTGATGCTGATTGGCTCGATCTGTCTCATTTGTCTGTAGAAAACCACAGCTCCGCTCATCCCCAACGAGCACACTCCTGACGACTCCAAGCCCAGCATCGCTGAGACCCCTGAGAAGAGCGCCTCCGCCAAGGAGGAGAAGACACCCCCTCCCAAAGTCCCACCCCTGGCCTCCCCTGAGACCGACGTAGAGACGTCCATCGCCGTCAAGGACAAGACCCACTAGCTGGGGGAGGGGCCTGATAATTCCCTAAGCCCCGCCCCAGCAGTCTTCTCTCTTCCTGCTCTGTGATTCTTAAAGGGAACATGAACAGAATTGGGGCTGAGTGACAGATGAGCAACCAACCAATGGTGGATGAGAGACTTATTATCTGATTGTACATTTGACCAGATGCACAGAAACGGTTCAGCAAGCCCCTCCCATCCCTTCTCATTGGCTGTAAGACTTCCTGGGTAACAGTAGCAGTATGGGGAGGGGCGGGGCCCTCAGCAGATCTGTCCTGCCCTGACCATTGCATGAAAAACGACTAATGGAGAAAATGCTTCAAACCACTCCATAGACACAACATCTGCCTGTGTCTTATGGCAACATATGGGCTCGCTCAGATCTCAGCACCACTGTTTCTTTGTCTTGGTTTTATATATATATAAATATATATGTAGCTAAGTGACTTTTATTGTGAAAAATCTTGTTCCAATGTAGTCTTACAGATGTCTCCTTCTTCCGGGCTTGTCAGTCTTCTAGCATTAACACTAATGCGTCAGATCTCCAGTTTGAGGCCCTATGCAATTCATGGATGGTCGGAATAATAAGGGGAGGTTGTGGATACAGAGGATGTTTTGATTCCCAACAGTGTGTCTATGTAGTTCAATATTAGGCAGCTGTGACATTGTAAAGCAGATAGAATCAATAGAAGATCTGGTCTCTCAGAAGCTCCTTCCACAAGTGAAACCTTGCTGATACTGCGGCAAACTGCCTTGGTTTCATTGACCTCATCTATATCAAGATGTCCTCTGCTATCCTACTTCCATTGTTTTGTATTCTCAAAAGGGAATGTGCTCTGCAATGGTTGAGCGAAAACATTTTCGTTTGTTTGCAAAAATTCTACTTCCTATGTGTCTGGTAGTGTGTTGAAGCAGATGCTTAGCCAGGGTCCAGGTGTGTATGAGAGAGAGAGAGAGTCTTATTGCTGTTGACAGTTGACACTAGTAACAGTGCCTTATCCAAAAGCTGCACTATCACATGCAACGTCACAACGGTCGACCACGAAGAAGCCCTTTGACCTTGTGTCATGAAAGCAACTCAGAACTGTCTGTACAGGCGAGTTCAGTGGGAAAGATCTCTTCTGCTTCTTCTACTGAAGCCTTGAGACTTTGGGAAGCAAAAAGGAGAAAAAAAGAAGGCATTGCTGAAATGTACATACTGTATGTAAGTGTAGATACAGTGAAATATGTTTGGATGTCTGGTGGATATAATGGATGGCATCCATGTTGTGGCTATTTCCCCCCCCCCCCCCCCTTTTTTTTCTTTTTTCTTTGAAGGTGGTTCATGTGGCTACGGTTAAATAATCGACCTGTAAATTGGAATCCTGGCCTTGATCATCTTCCTCTGATCTCTACTGCCATCTGTCCTGTTGCCAACCATTAACCTGCATCTCCTTCAGTCTTTACACAGCCCCCCCCCCCCCCCCCCCCTTTCTACTTCTTCTCTGTCGTTCACTGGGGAGGGACTGGGTGCCCAAGGCAACATGGCTGCCAGAGTATGCAGCAGTCTCATTATTGGGACTGAAGAAGTGAGAGAGAGAGAAAGAGAGAGAGAGAGATGAGGGGGGGGGGGGGCTGCTTCCGTTTTGTCTGCCTTTTACACATCTGTTCATTTCACACCAAATGGGGCTTCAAATCAATCTGCTTCTGTGAGGCAGGGGGGTGAGGCAGGGGGGTGAGGCAGGGGGGTGAGGCAGGGTGTGAGGCAGGGTGTGAGGCAGGGTGTGAGGCAGGGTGTGAGGCAGCACGTGAGGCAGCACATGAATCTCTGAAACACAGACATCTCGAAGGGACAGGATTCTTAAAGGAGGTTGTTTAGAGAGAGTGTCATTGTGTTAAGCTGATTCTGTTTGATGGGGAGAATGTGTATTACTTATTGTGTTGTATGCGAGGCAGAGTAATTGTTTGTGCTATTTACCTGTACAGATATTCTAGTATATTTCACATCAGACTCTCCTTTTTTGACACAGACCCACTTAATACAGTAAATGCTTCAGTTGATTCTAGTCAAACAAAATTTTTAAGAAAAAGGCCAAATTAACTAATAGAACGGTTAATGTATTGAATTGATTTTAGTATATTTTAAGTTTATTTCCTCCAATTTCAGAATGTCAGTTAGTCTATTCCATGATAAAACCTTGAAATACTACTACTGAGAACCTGGAAGTGTGTGTAGTAAGAAATGAAAGATGAAACCTAAATCCATATTTCCATGCCAGCGCAGCACTCCTTCTGATCAGAACACCTCAGAGATCCTACGTTAGCGAGACAGGATGTCAACGTTTGATCAGGGATTCAAACTGTTGGCTCTGGGAGTCTTGACTGAATGTTTGTTGAGAGTGAGAATGCTTTTTGAAGAACTGTAATGTCCGTTTTGGCCAAAGGCTTCCAGTTTCTT